>VZTY01012445.1:6082-36123 GCA_013400935.1 Turnix velox | reverse complement strand
ATTGGGGTGCATCAGAGCTTTCTAACTGTTGGTTGGTTCCCCTCCAGCCTTTGTTTTACATTTTCCACCTGCATAAAACGGAAAGTATTTGCCAAAAAAAGTCCTCTCTCCAAATTTGAAGCTAGGACATTTTTCTGTACCTGAAATTGTAATTTTCTCTCGTAACAAATTTTACTTAAAACTATGGCTTTTTTTCATTTAGTGACTGAATATTAATATGAACCAGGAGCCACTCCCATAGTTGAGCTAAAGAAGAGCAGTACCAAAAGTCACTGGTGTTTTTTTCATGGTGAATAACACTAAAATTCCCATAAGCAGAATTATTGAGCATATGTGCTCATGGAAGGGTAAAATTTGCTCAGGTTTTTGGAGCATCCTTAGCTATACTAGCTGAGAAATTGGGATAATTCAGTGCAGTAAAACCAGGTCTTTTTTTCTAATCAAGACTTATTTGGATTTTTCCAAGTTGAAAGTTTCCTCAGTTGAAATTTCCTGTGTCTTGCAACCATTTAACAGTATGTTACTAACCATCCATTATGTCCTCTTTCAGATGAAAGAGCCATGTAAAAAAAAAAGAATTCACCAACCCCTGTGACTGAATTTGAGCGATAATGTCAATGGAATTAACACATTGCTATTGTTGAATGGTCTCCTGTGGCTATATAAACATCAAGGTAACACTTTTCCAAAGCAGAAGACATTACTGCTGTGGTACTGTTGTTTTGAGAGTATTTTTTTTTACTGCAGAAATACAGATGTAGATTTAGTGTGTTGCCCAGTGAAGGATCATGTTAAAAGAAAACAAATGTTAAAAGAAAAGAAAACAAAAAGGAAAACAAAAACAATCAAAAAAAGGAAAGGTTTGTTGTTCTGGTTTTTTTTTTTTAAATTTTGGCTGAATTGTGGTTTATTTACTGAAGGAAACCTATTACATTGTTTGACCAAACATGGAATGAGAGTGTAAGTACACTGAGGTTAATTTAAGATGACCTTTTATTGACAAATACATTCAAATTATAACTTTCTTAAGGGACTAATTCCTTTTCTGAAGAAGACATTCTGGAAAAGCTGGGACTTTTCCAGAACTTCCTTCTTCAGCCTGGGGAGAAGTTGCTTGGTTTAATCATCTCCTGCACTGGCCTCAGTCATTAGCATGACTTTCATCTCTGAAGGCAGAAATAGATTGAGCCTTTCAATACTTTTGGTATGTTGCTGAGTAAAATGTAAAATGCAAGTTTTAATTTGAACTTTGAGGATGGCAAACGAATCCTGAAGCCAGGGTAGTTGGAAAACTTCCTGATTGAGATCATCCTCACTGTGATCTCATTGTCCCTGTCTCACCTACAGCAAGAGAGAACTAACATGTGAGTATTGCACAGAAATTCTTTGCTTGTGTCACAAGCCCATTGACATTGACATAACAGTTACAGCAATGACTTCCTTCAGTTTCCTGATCCTGGTTGCATATCGAAGAAGAGTGTATATTTCTACAAGTATATTTTTCATTTGACTTCAGGCAAGAAGTAATTCAGGCAGTAAATGCTAAACCACAAACTAACAAGTTGTCTTCCTGAATACCCCTTGTTTTATGAATTTTGCTTCTCTGCAATCACCTTTAATCAATGAGTTCATGGATTTGGTGCATTTCTACTCATCAGACACCATATCCCAGGTATTGAAAGGTGGGAAATCAGTCTCTAGGTGGCCTCACCAGACAGAGATAGACATGTCCCTCTCTGGAGTCCATGAGACATACCCACTGCCTCTGCCAGAACTAAATCCTTTGTGGAATAAAGGATTTCCATTTGCCAAGTCAAATCTGGGACTTCTGTGAACATTAGGTCTGAGACAGAATAGAGGGAATTATTATCTATCCCAGTTGTTTGTTGCAGGAAGAGCTTGGGGTTGGATCCTCAAAGAGTTGTCAGCATGGGGAATGTTCTATTTCTGGACTGGTTTTGGGTAGGAAGGGATAGAAAAGAAAGTTGCATGGAAGAAGGAAGAAAATGCCCTTGGCTGGAGTTTGTCAGGACATGGAAAATGACTGGGTGAATCCTGAATAATGTGTGCAAGTTAAATAAACTGAGTGGACATGGTTTGTGTAAACTGGAGTCCTGTTTGTCCCTTGAGGGCTGTTTGAAGCTCTCTGAAAGCAGAGAGGAGAACAGTGAGTAAACTTTGTGCTACAGAATTGCAGAGAAACTGTTTCTTTTCTCCACAGATCCATCTTTTGTCAGCCTTAACTACAGCTGATGGCTTTATTTTATCTCCACTGTCACCCAAAGGCACTTCTTGGGAAATGAAACCTATTAACTCAATCTTGATACATTGTCCATCACTCTGGCCTAGCGTTAGGAGGAGGAGAGTGCTCTACCAGGCTCAGCAACATTTGAATTGTAGTCACACCACCCCTGTGAGTCAACAGCTGGTCTGCTGTGAATTATGATGTGTGGAAATACAGGATTTTATTTTGTAAATCCTCAGCTGGGTACCAAAGTGGATGGATGGCAGAACCCCTGAGCCCAGCAAGAGGATATCAGTGGCAGAACTGTGCACAGTTTGCTACTTTTTCTTCACTGTGTCTTAACCTTTCTTTTTTTTTTTTTCCCTTTTTTCTTTCTGCCCTCACTTTGCTATTTGAAAATGAAGCAGAATACTAGCAGCTTCTCCAGAACTATAGGTGACTGCAGGAATGTAAGCAGGTTTGATGTCATTGTCCACCCCTTCTGATTGCTTTTATTGTCTCTACTCCAGTTCATTTTGTCCTTGCTGCACAAATACCATCCCAGGTTCTATTGATGTTGATGAGCATGGATGCCTCCACCTTCCCCTGGAGTGTGATAGCTGCCTTTGCAGTCCTAGAAATTATTCCTAAGGCTGTGACAGCCTATTACAATCCCAAGGTGACCCGTTAATCTCCTTTTTTTCACTCCATCCATCTTGGACTTTGCATGTGATGAAGGAATGTTTCTCAGTGTATAAACATCTCTCATATGCATGAGCAGGGAGGGAGAGATGGACAGAAGTGTGGACTCTTTGACACCATTAAGTTAGAGCATATACAATATAAGTTAATTAATTGATGTTAGAGTATACACACAATTAGTATAATTTATCACTTTTTGCTACTTTAGATATAATAAATTTTATCACAGCTTTGTCCTGTAGAAGCCTTTGAAACCTCAGATCATTGCAGTAGGAGATGCCCCAGAGGCAGCAGAATTCTCAACAATTCTTCCTCTGAGATTCTATTAGCTCTTGATCACCCAGAATTCATGTGGCAGGAGCATCACAGAGAGACAGAAAATTATATCCTGTCACAACCAGTCCCTACCAGGTATTTCTGAAATGTACTTAAAGACATGCTTGATCTTGCTGCCTGTTTTTTTCTCTTCTAACAATTGTTTTAACCCAGTCTGTTGGTTTCAGCTCATCTTGGCAGAAGTGCCAAAGTCACACAGATGTGTTAGGTCCTATGGGCTTCCCAAAAATGCTCTGTCTGGAAGGATGGCTGCAATGTGAGATACCCTGATAGCAGACAACAGAGAATCCAAAGAGGAAAGCTTCTTTTTAAAATGCTTCAGTCACAAGAAAAGCATCAGTCGAAGCCCAGGATGGGCCACAAGGTTCTTGCACAAGGGTGAGTCTTCCTTGTACCCTCTCATAACTTGGCTGGTGTGAGTTTTAATTTAGTATGAAGAGGAAGGTAGTGTGCAGCAAAGCAAGAAGCTGGCAGAAAGGAGGAGGAGTGCTATGAACTCCTCAGTGGTGAGTCCAAACTTTTATTGCAGGCAAACCTAAATCACCCATTAGTAGCTCCCTAGAGAAGCTCAAACCAGTAACTCTGGTATTAGGGGGTCTCAAAACTAGTATTTTCATTATTGATAAGCATCTAATCCATGCTCAGAGGAAATGCCTGCTTTCCAATGAGACTTTGATATCTTCCTGCACACTTCTCAGCACTCTCCTTTGCAGAATTGAAATAGCTCTGTTGAATTAGTTCACCTTGTTGGTTGTGTCTGTGTTTGTTTGGGTTGTAAAGTGATGGTCATTTAAAAATAGTTTTGCTATTACAATGCTGTGTTTTTGAGAATGTGACTGCTAGGCTAGAGGGGAGAGGAAATCTAAGTCAGTTATGCCTAAGTAAATGAAATCCAACATTTTTTATATTAGGCAGGCATTGCACACCTCTGTTGTCCTCAGTCCAAGTGGAGCTTGTCTGTGTAGCTTTTCTGAGAGCCCAAAGCCAGGTGTTGTCCCTTGGTTTTCTTAAGGAATTGCAGCCAATGAGCTTTAATCATTCAAATTCCTGATGTTCTTAACAGCTTAAAAGCTTTTGTCCACTACAGTGGGGCTGAATTTGAATTTATTTTTCTAAGCACATCTATCCAAAATGATGCTAAGCTTTTATATTCACAGCAGGGAGCATTGTGAGGTTTAAATATCCCTTTAATCACTAAGGATGTAATAAAACCAAGAATTGTGCTTTGAGCTGCAGAGTGTTACCCAGGGAAAAAAAAAAAATCTGCTCTGGACCTTACAGATGGGAGCTGAAGAGACAAACTGGGCAATAAAATCCACAACTACGGACCAAACCGGCTAAAAGTTGGTCTGTGGTTGCCCATCAGGAGCTGAGACTTGGAGGGGGGAAAGGCCATTCAGCACCTCTAGAGCCATAAGAACCAGGTCATAAACATCTCACAATCTGCTGGGTAGGGGGGGTGGGAGCTGTGGGCCTGGGATCCTGCAGCAAAGGATGAGTAGGAGGAATTTGCCAATATGAAAAAGAAAATCTGGACAGATTAGGGATTGCAGGAAAAAGTGATAGCTGAGACTGTGTCCTTTTGTGTACATTCATGAAATCTTCATCCCACTGTAGGCTGAGGAATCCATGAAATTTGACAGGTGCTTTTTTTCTTTTATCAGTGATTCTTACCTGAATATCATTGCTGTGGACACCACTATCATTTGGCTGCCAAGTGATTAATAGGTTGGGTGATAAAAAATATGTCTTGGAGGATATCCAGGGACTTTCTGCTTAAAATTAATTGCCAGCTTTTTGCTTTCTACAGTTTATATATATCCCATCATAATGCTCCAGAGCAGCTTTCCAAAACTGTCCCACGGTTTACTGTGGGAATCTGCCTTGGCATTCAGTTTGGTTTTATAGGAGACCCTATAAATAGCTCAGCTCAGAGTCTATAGGTTAGTTAGACATCCTGTGGGGTTAAATCCCTTCCTGTGAGATGTATGCACAGTTGTATGTATCCTATGGCTGTATAATATTTATAGTTTATAAAATCTAATTTCTTGATTTCCTTTATTCATTAGGGGAGTAATGAACTGTAATGCAAAAGGAAAACCAGGCAGTAATAAAATATTAGTAAAATGAAACACGATTTACTGTAGAATGCTCTGGATCACAAACCTGCTCTGTAAAGTGTTGTTAATCTGTTCTCTCATGCTTTCTGGAAACGTTGGTTGTCTTCCTCAGAAACTCAATAGTGATGCTGGATGACTTAGCTCTGTAGAGATCACAATAGTTTTTATTTTTTCAATTCCAAACAAATCTTAACAATTTTCATTTGCATTCTGAAGAAAGTTCCTTTAATCAGGAATTCCACTGTTACTGATTTTCTGTTTTGATTAGAGTCACTCTGTGACCAACAGGATATGGAGATCTTATGAAACTGATAGGATAAATCTGTGTTGGCAAACCAAAGTATCTCGCAGAGGGACTTGTCTGATTGAAATCTGTTGGTTTAATGTCTTTGCAAATGCTTGCACACACACAAAAATCTTTTACAGGAACCAAAGCAGCATGACAGTGAGTCTGCAATCTCCAAAGTTCTTAAAGTTTAGATGCAAGTTTCAGGGTCTGGGCTGCTGCTTTTTCCTGGGAAGATCAGCTTTTTAACTGAGCCTTCTGAAGCCCTGTCACCAAAACTCGATCTGCTCAGGAGTTTTTTTCTGGGCTCAGTTCACTCTTGAGTAAACTGTCAGCAATGTTAAGCTCTGCACACTGCCTATGTGGATAAATATAAAAGCATATGGATGTTAAGCCAGAGCAGTTTGTTGCTCATTTCCTAAGGCTGATCCTTTCTGGCTGCTGATGGAGAGCTGCAGGCTGGGCTCACCTCCAGGGAGAGCCTTATTCCCGCAGGAGAGGGCAGTTACTTGGGATGGTGCTTGCTGGCTCCTCCTTCTCTCGCGTTTTTGGCTCCTTCTCTGTGCTGTGCTGCAAAGCTGCTGCAAAGTCCTTCCCGTATGTACTTTTTTTGTGGATTTGAGTGGGACAGAGCGCTGAGCTATGTCTGCCAAACACAATGGGTTGACAGGAAAACAGTGCACCTAACATCAGGAGTCTGTGAAAACTTGAAAGGGCTCTAGACAGAAATATTTTGCATTTGACTCTGGACTGTAGCCTTTGAGGCCAAATTCAGCCTTCAGTGTTAAGTGGCTGCTAAGTATTTCCCTTCTTGTCTCAATGCTAACTAAGTGCTGGGAGCAGGGTGCATATTCCAGGAGGGCTGGGGAGGGCGGATATGATAAAGCAGAGACAAGGAGAGCATCCCTTTTGCTTTAGTCTGGGAGCACGGCTTTGTGGCCAGAGACCTCAATCCACAAACTCGCAAGAGGAAAAACCTCTCGTTAAACTTAGAATGCATGACTTTTCATTTGCATCAGCCACTTTCACATGTTCTCTTCCAAAACAGATACAAGTTTCTTCAGGGTAAGCATGTGGCAGATTCTACCCAGGGATCCTGGTGAGAATTAGCATTGAGCTGTTACCAACAGGCACTCTCCGACCTACTGTTTTCTTTTGCCAAATGTGATTCTTTTTTTTTTTTCTTCTGGTCCCAAGGTAAAGATGCCCACATGTCAAGACACACATGTAACATGCCTGAAGACATCAGACACCTTTTCCCGGATGAGCAATCAAACTCACCTGCAAAAAGGACAGCAGGGAAAGCCCTTTCCCTGCATAAGAAGAAAATGCTGTGTTACGTGAGTTGCTGTAGAGAGCTGGGAGGGAGACATCTTCTGCTGCCACATGATCATTTTGCAGCCTTTTACCATTCCTGTAGCTGCCTGCCAAGACTTGCTCATACTGTGCTGCCCAAATTCAGGCTGTGCCCGTGCTGCTGGGGCTCAGCTCTTCTGACCTGAGTAACTCTACTCTGCTCCCTCTGTCAGCTCAGTGATGTCCCAGCAGTTGTGCTTGTAGATATTATTTTCCTGTGTGAGAAATCAGTCACTAACAAGGAGGGATCACATTCTTCAAGGATGGCAGCTGTAGGAGCAGTAGTTTCATTAGGCTTTTTCTTTGCAACTTTTCCCCATGGCCCTGGGTCCATAATCAGGTATTTAAGGGGCAGATTCATGGATTCTGAAGGTGTCTGGAAGCTCTGAGGCCACACCATATTTTTAATTAAGTATGAGGATAAGCAGCTATTGCTGTATGTCTTTGTAATCATTTTGGTTTGGATCCTGTTGATTGTCCTTCCCTGTTTTCAGGATTCAGCCTGTGCAGATGGCAGAGGATCCCTCATGAAGAGTTGCCAAGATGCTCCAGGATTGTGGCCTTCAGGTGCCAAATGGGAATCTCTAAATGTCATCAGATGTAAATGACAGTGAGACTGGCTTGTTGTTTCAGAGGAGAGTATTTCTTAAATACAGTTTACACTTCACATTATTTTTTCAGGCAGACAACACTGTTTGGCTTAAGCTGTTCTATTACAGCTGTTATCAAAATACTTTCTCACAAGGGTGTGCAGAGAAGGAAGCCTGCAGGGGTGGGATTGCTGGCACTGGGGTGTTGCTCCAAGTCTGGCTTTTCTAAAAGATCTGTGTTACTGATCTGGATTTCTCTTGCATTTTTGGCTTACATTTGAGCTTACTTTCCCTCCTGGGGCAGAATGCCATCCTAGAAATTCTGCCTGGAGAGAGCAGGGGAGGTTTAGATTGGATGTTGGGAGAAATTTCTTCACTGAAAGGGTTGTCAAGCATTGGAATGGTCTGCCCAGGGAGGTGGTTGAGTCACTGTCCCCGGAGGTGTGTAGATGTAGATGTGCTGAGGGACATGGTTTAGTAGGAACTGGGCAATGCTGGGTTAGTTGTTGGACTTGATGATCTTAAAGGTCTTTTCTAACCAAAACTATTTGATGATTCTCTGATCCACTTCCAGAGCCTGCTAACCAAAGCCTTGTAGGGGACTAATAGATAATATCAAATAATATTATTAGATAATATCCTGCAGTCTGAGCCCCAGCCAGAGATGATACCCCATCCTGGGAGAGAACAGAAGGTAGGAGTGAGGATTGGTGGGTGTGCAGAGAAGTTCCCTACAGGGCCCCGCTGAATGTTAAGGGTTAAACCATCACATGCCAGAGAAATACCAGAAAATATTAGCCTGAAAACTCAGAGGATTTCTTTCTGATCACTTCCTCAAAGAGATGCAAAGCAAAAGCTCACTGCTTTTGTCATAGAATGTCCTTCTGCTCTGCTCTGCCTTGGGCATAGAGGGAGAGACCAAGAGCTGGGCACGGAGGATTTTTACCTGCTACTGGAAATGAATTTGGAGCAGACCTGTTTATATCACTGAGTTACACATCAGATCTCTCATCCCTTTCTGTCCCCGTCCCCCTCCACCACTCCAGTGAATTGTTAGACACCGGTACATTCACCTCTGACTTCCCAACAAACTGCCCGAGGGCACTCCGTGGACAGAGAGACGAGAATAATGTGCTAAATTCCCTCTTTGCTAGTAATGAATTTCCTGCGGATTGCTCTCTTTGCAGCCATAGGAACAAATTCACTTTTTTTTCTTGTTTTTTCCACCTTTAAAAGCTTTTCAGTGCAACTAGCTGGGAGAAAGCTAGTTGTTAACCAGTCATGGGTAATTAATGACTCCACCTTTCCCATCAATCAGCTGGGAAAAGCCAAAAGGATTTGAGTACTTGCAGCAAATGTGCCTTCTCCAGACGTGCTGATGCACAGTGTGCAAATGAAGTGGCAGCAGGAGACCATCTCATACCCTTTCATGGAGGAAGCAGGAAGCCACGATACACATCCCACGCTCTTGTCAGGTGAAGTCTGAAGTTCCCAGTGCTGCTGCTGCTGTTGTGCAGCTTCAGACTGTGTGGGATGTTGTTCTATCTTGCTGTCAGCTTGAATATGACCCAGTTTTTGGTCTGTTTTTCCTCTTCACATTCTGGTTATGATTGTCTTCCGCTTTATCCAATTAAAATGCTAGCAGAAGAGTGTAATTTGGAGGGTGCAGATGTGATGCTGGCTTTCCTTTTGCAGAAGAGCATTCCTACATCCTGTTTGCTTTGGGTCTGGTAGTGGCTGTGCTGAGTACAAGCAGAGGAGATTTGAACCTGGTACCATTTTTATCTAATATTTTCCCTTCCAATTAATTTTTGCACATATAGAATGAGTAATCTCCAGCTGAGTTACTCTGCCACGTGAGAGTCTCTTCCTCAGTAGTACTGAGACTCACTGATGCCAGTTGTGGATATCTCCAAGGTAGCTGAAGGAGAAGAGCCTGTGGTTTTCTGTACAATGCCATGGTTTTAAAGGGATGCCAAGAAGGCTGGATGTGGTTCTTCAAATTGTTGGAAGCCAATGGACCATGTCCTGCTTTAGAATCCTCCTCAGGGCTTCTCAAACTCTCCATCACTTTTCTTTTAAGTGTTTTTCCTTGCCACACTAAGCATTGTCTTTTCTCTCTCTGACTAGTTCTGAGATGTCTGAAATGAAATATGCTGTATAAAAGGAGACAGTCCCTCCTCTGATTAAAATCCTTTGTCCTCCTCACACATCCTTGTTTTGTCTGCTCCAAAAGGAAGTAAAAGCAGATGTTATTTGGTTGTAGAAACTGTCTAAATAAATTTGGACATTTTGCACGTTGGACTAAAAATCAGATGTTCCAGTAGCATCACTGATAAAAAGAAAAAAAACCAACTTATTTCATTGGGAGCAAACTAAATCATGAATCAGATGCAGGCTCCTAAATTTGCTGTGCAGGATCAGTGAGACTGAGGTCTTGTTTTTCAGCTCTTCCTTTTGGACATCTTTGTCCTTTAAAAGTTAGTGTAAGCCATTTCTGTACAAGAACCAAGCTACACAAGTCCCGTCTTCACCGAGATGCAGTGGCTGTTTCATGCCCTCCAGCACAAGAACCGATTGCTGTCTCTTAGCACTTGTAAGCACAAAAGCTAATGCTCACACTTGTAGAATAAACTAATTAATGGGAAATGCTCTTGTCCTTTGGGTTTCTGCTCACCCTTCACTTTGGTGAGAGCAGTGCCTTGTACAAGGCCTAAAATCAGTGCCTCATCCTCCATGAAACTCTCAGATCACTTGCACTAGCCTTGGATGGATTTTGGGGCCAGTAAAATGATATTTTGTCGTGGCTGAGTGATTAAACAATTGCAGCTTTCACTCCTGAAGTTCTTCTGAAAGGATGCTGTACATGGAGCAGCCTTGGTTCTGAGCTTCAGAGCAGATGTGATGCAGCAGTGAGGACCCTGCTGTAGAAAACCAGCACAGAAGGAATAATAACTATGTGGTTAAAGGCCGTGAATGCAGAGACTGAGGTAGGGAAGTGGTGCTGTATCATCCAACATGTTTCTATCAATGGAGAAGACATCTGTTGGTGAATGGCTGCTTTCCTGCAGCCTCCCAGTTGTGAGAGCAAGGCTTTACTCACTTGGGAAGGAACAAGATCACCACAGTCCTGATTCTGATGCCAGAAGTGAAGAGTGAAATCATTCTGTGCTCTGGGAGATCAAAATTATATCAAAGCCTTGGAATAGGCAGAAGCAAATTTTAAAAATTTATTCTGTAGGTAAGTCTTCAGCTGGTGCTTTTACCCTTCTCTCTGTTTGTTTATAAGTACGTTAGCAGTAAATCAAGGTGCATTTCCCCTGTAGGGTTTCCTGTATGTCAAAGCCATGTTAATTCTCTTTGATTTTCTTCCCTTAGCCCTAGCCATTGCTGCAGATCCTTCCTCTCTTTGTCCCCTTGGACATCAAAGGATTGCAAGGGGATAGCCCTGTGGAGAAGCTCCTCCCTGCTCATTAGCCTCCATAAAACAGGAACTCACCTTGGCTGGCAGCGCTCAGGAGTTCCATCCTCATCCCGGTCACTCTTGACACTGGATCTCAGAAGGGAAAGACTTTTGCTTGCTTCAGGAAATCAAACCCGCTATTTGAACTGGACTATTTTGGCTCCCCTTGCAAAAACTTTGGTAACTGTCTCAGCTGAGCAAGCTTCTGGACTCCACATTACATGGAAAAATGCAAGCTTTACCAGGTAAGTGAAGGACCCCCTCTTCTTCCTTGCTGTGTTGGAAAACCCTAGAATTACACTAAGAGCCTAGAGTCAGTTTAGAAAGACAAGAAGTGCTCTTGAAGGGTCGGCAGCATTTTTAGTAAAATGTGTGTGGCTGGAGAAGATTTATAAAATGGAAATTTCTGTTGGAATAAATGAGAAATTGCGGGTTTGTTTGTTCTTTGTGAGCCTGGGGAGAACTTTTATAAAGTAGTGAAGGTTTTACTCACAATGGAGCTCAAAATTGCCTTATCCATATCACCTTGTGCAGTTTGATCTGAAGGCCAGAGGTATTATTTGTATATTGCCTGCAGAGTTCCTTCAGGTTGAAGGCCACTGAAGGTTTGGAAGCATTAGTTTATACCAGAACTATTACTTTTTCTTTGGCCTATGAAAGTCTAAACCATTACAGACATATCCCATCCCTACCAGATTCGTGCAGGATTTTTGTGATTTCCTTTGGGTTTAATTTATGCTTTTTTTTTTTTATCAGTCTGCTGTTAGCCTCTTCTGCATGGGGTGTGATCAGACTGGGCACAATCACAGATACACACCGGGAAATAAGGGACCAGTCTAGAGTCATGGTATTTGTCAGTGTAACTAATCCCCACATTTAGTCTTGGGCTTTGTATCCACCTTTTGGAGGTGTCTGAGAATTCTCACCTTCCTTTGTCTAGCTCTGCCATGTGCCCTTTCATTCATAAGCAAAATGCAGGCTTGATGACTTAGATAATTTTCACTTTCACCTTTGTTTGGGATTTTTACAGGGTCGTGCACACTGCACTGATTCCATTTACACTGATATTTGCCACTTCAAGATAATATTAACTTGAAAGCAGAAGAGCAGCAACAAAAAGAACCACACAGACTGTATGTAGTATGGTGTTTTGTTGCATTAAAGGTTCTAGCTGCTGCAGAAGTTATCTCCTTGTAGTTGTTTCTGGAGTTGACCCCACACAGCAGAAATACTCCATGCTGGCTGGGTGCATCTGCAGGAGCACCATACTTCAGTTAGTTCCAAAAAGCTTTGTTGTTCTGAGAAAAGAGGTTCCCTCCAGACAGTTGGGGTGTTTCTGCTGACATTTATCAGATCAGAGAACTGCGGGGGTTTATTGGTTGTTGACACGATGAATTTAAGGGGGGTTGGAACTCGATGATCTTTAAGGTCCCTTCCAACCTAAACTATTCTATGATTCTATTCTATGATTCTATAATGGACAGCTTTATATATTGATGTGCATTGTACATTGATGTGATCCCCGTGCACATGGGATAGCTGCTAGTGTTGAACTTCTTCACTGATAACAGCAACAAATGTAATAATAACCACTTTCAGTGAAGATAAGAAGATAAGAAGCATACTCTTTGTCTTATTGGAGTTTCCCCAGTATTGAAAACTCTGTACTTCGTGGGTAGTTTGCAAGAGATTTTCTGGCATCCTAAAGTTGTCTGAAGAAATGACAATTAATTGAGGAACTGCTTTAGGTGAGTGGGTAATTCTGAAGGCTTCTTCTATGCAAAGATCTTTTGTGTCTTGCTAATCTCCGTCAAATAACTCTTAATTCTCTTCTTTCTGTCCCCAAGATTGGGGACCTCATTCTGTATTCTAGGAAAACTGAATGACAAACGATACTTGTTTGTGTAATATTTTCAAATGAACCATGGGATAGTATGAAGATCTCTTAATTTTCAATACTTTTAGCATTGCAGCTATTTCCTTCTCATCCTCATCTTGGCATAAATAGTAAGTTGTAAAATGTGCCATGTTTGATGTTGCCTCTTCAGTGAGAATAATAAAGGATACTTTTAAAGTGATTTACAACTAAAATTCTTGGGGAAAAAGCTTTTAAATCTCTTTTGAGTAATACTTGAAATAAAAAAATAGGCTACATAGAACAGGAAACATCTGCAATTCAGTGCCACACACCTCCTGTGCTGTAGTTCCAATGTGGCAGCATCTTTGTGGGGGAGATTGTGGGTGTGTGAGTCTTGGTGTCAGCTACAGAGTCATGAGCTAGGAGTGAATTGGAAGTGCCTGGGACACCAGCCTTTGGCTCTGGGAAGAAAATCCAAAGTGCACTCTGCAAATGGATCCAGCCCTGCAGAATGTGATGGCATGGGACTGTGTGGTCAGCTGTGTGGCTCCAGGAGCCAACTCACACCCAGCTCACACTGTTAACCTCCTGTTTTTAAGCCCCAGACTGTGCATGGGAAGCCTTTGGGGTGACAGACATTATTATCTGCATTTGCAAAATCTTTGCTGTGATGTTTATTGTGTGTGCAGCTCTTCCTCCCTGTCTCCTGTAGCATCTTGCTTATAGTGGTGCACTGAGGCCTTATGTTTTTTGGTGACTTTTTGCCTTCGATTTTTCATTTAGCATTGATCTCCTTTCACTCTCATTCCTCTTGATTTCATTGATGGTCTCCCCTCAGCGAGGACTCCTGAGATCTTTCCCTTGTTGTAGATTCATTTAATAGCTCTGGAATTTGCTGACAAAAATGTTCATTGTAAAATTTGTTTAGAGAAGGAGTGAGCATCTGTCTAGATAATCAAATTCTGTCTGCATGTGTTTGTGACTTGATGACTCCTGTGGAAAATCAGCCCAATTTTACTATTATAACTCCTTTTGATACATGTGCTGCTGAAGGCATCGTCCTGTGGCAGCTTTCATGTCTTTGGAAGAGGATATGGGGGAAGCTTTAGTAAGAAGATGTTAACAGGCTAATCTCAGGGAGCAAACTAGGTGTCACTTCTTAGCTAGTTCATTAATGTTGGATCAAAGCAGAAAAAAAGGGCCGAGGATATTTTTTTTAAATGCCTAAAGACCTTTACAAACTGACAAAATTACATTCAATTTTTTTTTTTTTTTTTTTTTTTTTTTTTTTTTTTTTTTTACTTCTTAAGACTGTGGGAAGAACCCCTTAAACCCTCACTGAGTTGTTTTGTGGAAAGGTGAAAAAAAGCTGATTTCTCTGGAAGTAGCTGTCTACCTTTCTTTTGAAGACATTGCTCAAAAAAACTGTAAGAGGGTGGAAATTTCCTATTTCTTGTAGGCCCTGAGTAAGATCTTGTCAGGCTGAGATGTAGAAAAGTCTCTCTAACAAGCAGGACATGTTGTGGCTGATATGCAACCCAAGAAGTAAGAAATCAAGCTACCTGTAGCTATACCAGGACACACTTTTGATGTAAAATTTTACTGGAGTTTTTTTGGGTTTTTTAGTTGTTTGGGTTTTTTTTTTTTCTTTTCAGGCTGGACAAGACACTTGAGTAGCCTGATGTTGTGGGAGGTGTCCCTGGCCTATGGCAGAGGGGTGGAACATGATGATCTTTAAGGTCCCTTCCAACCCAAACTATTCTCTGATTCTGACACACCATGCTGTGTTGCTGAAGAGGCACCTTCCATCTCTGCCACAGGCTCCTTGGTTGTCTCTGCCTCAAAACCCAGTTCAGACCAGCTACTTCTTTTCTTTTCCTGTTCTTACTCCCTTTCTTGCCTTCACTTAAATTTGGGTTTCCCATTTGTCCCTTCTTGATTCTCTCAAGAGATTATTTCAACTCTGCTACCACCTACCTGTCATTTTCTCACACTACTCGCTGGTGCACTCAAAATCAATCCAGTCCTTTCAGCTTTCATTTTATTCTCTCAGTAAAGTATTTTATGTAAACCCTGATCCTACCAGAGCAGGAATGAAAGTGGGTGGTGACTACCTGCCGGTGTGAGTTGGGGAACAAAGGAAGTCAGGTTGAGTTTATACAACACACAAATGTCTAGATTAGCACAAATCTCTACAATTAGCAGCTAAAAAGAAACATGTTGTAAAGACCTTTATGCCTTCTGTGCAGTAACAAAAGTAACTACTTGCTACTATATACGAGCAAGAAAAAAGAACTTTGAAGCAAAATAATGTCTTTTCTCTGAGAAATACATCGTGGCACAGACTGCCTCATTCTCAGCAGCACTGGAGACCTTCATGGATGAAATCCAGGGCATGGTTTGAGGCTGAGATGTACTGTGACCAAAGAGGAGGAGTGACAGATTGATGTACAAACCCCATCTGTTCCAAAAGTGTGTGAAATCACTCTCCCTGCACTGGAGAGTACTGGGAAGGATGATGTGGGCAGTGTGTCTCAGGACTCAGAGCAGAAGATGCTGCTTCACACTGGCTGCCCTCCTTCCTGCCTGAAGTGAGTGCAGCTCCGAAGAGAAAGACTTGTGGGTGTCAGTGGATGACAAACTCAACATGAGCCAGCAGTGTGCACTTGCAGCCAAGAAGGCCAACCAGATCCTGGGTTGCATCAAGAGGAGTGTGACCAGCAGGTCCAGAGAGGGGATTTTGCCCCTCTGCTGGGCTCTGGTGAGGCCCCACCTGGAGTTACTGTGTCCAGTTCTGGAGCCCTCAACACAGGAAGGACATTGAGCTGTTGGAGCAGGTCCAGAGGAGGCCACGAAGATGATCAAAGGGCTGGAGCAACTGCCCTATGAAGACAGGCTGAAGGAGTTGGGGTTGTTCAGCCTGGAGAAGAGAAGGCTCAGGAGGGACCTCAGAGTAACTTATCAGTACCTGAGGGGGTCCTACAGAAAGGCAGGGGAAGGACTAATATGATATTGGATGGGAGGACTAGAAACAATGGGTGTAAATTGGAGGGGGGTAGATTTAGACTTGACATAAGAAAGAAATTCTTTACAGTGAGGGTGGTGAAGCACTGGAACAGGTTGCCCAGAGAGGCTGTGGATGCCCCCTCTCTGGAGGTGTTCAAGGCCAGGCTGGACAAGGCACTGAGCAGCCTGATGTAGTGGGAGGTGTCCCTGCCTATGGCAGGGGGGTTGGAACTCGATGATCCTTAAGGTCCCTTCCAACCCAAACTATGATTCTATGATTCTCTCTCTCCTGGCAGACTTGAAAGCACCGTGTGAGGCACTTCCTTCCCCCAGCCTGGAGGCCTATCCTCAGAGCTCCATTGTGGTCACCCTGGAGGACATGGCTCTCTGGATGAAGTTTCACCAGATAGGAACTGAGATGATCATCACCAAATCTGGCAGGTGAGGGGGGCAGGACGTCTGCCCACACCCCTTCAAACTGTTAACAAAATTCTCCATTTTTTTGAATGGCAGCCTTCAAACTAAGTTTTTTTAGCCGATTATGTGCATCTTCCTGCCTCTGGCAGAAGAATGGTGTCTCAGGGTAGCGTAGAAGGCCAAACTGTGAAGTGCAAAAGGTCAGTGTGAGGCTGATGGGCTGAGAAATCTCTGGTAGTCTTATCTCAGCACTCAACACTGATGTTTGCCTGTTGCTGTGAGGTTGCTCTGCAAAGTGCCCTGGGCTTCCTTTGCCTTGGTCACAGGCAGCAGCAGTTGGGCAGTAAGTACCTGGTTTTGAGTTTGCATTTGCAGAGGAGATCATGGCATAGAATAGTAATGACTGTGTGCAGACTAGTCTGGAGTTTGAATGAGTCATGCATCATGGAGCTTGCAGTGAAATAATATGAAATTGTGGAACTGCAATGCATTATGTCAAAACTCCCATGAGCTGAGATAATCCCTCTAGGTAGGGAGGTAGGTGTCAAAGCTTTTTTTTTGCAAAGTCAGAAGATGAAAGTGGTGGCAGGGAGTACTGGAATGGAAAGTGAGATGTGCTCTAAGATGAGAGCACGTTTTCTACCCACGCTAGAAAACGCTTTCATCTGTCCTCCCTGTCTGTGATAGCTGCAGATGGCTTGGGACTACGTGCAAATTCCAAATCCTTTAAGTTTCCCACCATGGTGTTGCAGAAATCAGAACAGAAGCAGTAACAATTCCAGTTAGTGACTGTTCCACATAAGCCCCTCTGTCTAAAAGTAGTTGTAATTCCTGTCAATGCATTAGTAAAATGCTTAAAATGTTCAATAGCTGCCCTGTAGAAACACTGCTGCCAGAACATTGCTCACTGGTGAGTGAACATCATCTGCTTCTCAATGATTAGACAATATCCACTTCATAGAATAAATCCTTCTCCTCTTTATTTCATTTCTCCTCCAGACGAATGTTTCCACAATGCAAAATCAAAGTCTCTGGCTTAATCCCCTATGCCAAGTACCTCATGCTGGTAGATTTTGTGCCAATGGACAACTTCAGGTACAAGGTAAGTAATATAAACTGTGGCATTTGTGCTGTTCTTCCATATTCATTCAAAATAGATTAATCTTTATGTTTTACTGACAAATAAATTATTGTCTTTGTACAAAATTCAGAAGTAACTGGTGGATTTTATGCTTTTCTGGAATTATTTGTCAGTTTTGCAGAGGTAACTGATTTTCATTGTAAGCAATACAGTTTTAATCTTGATTAACATCAGACTTCTCTAACAGCCATTGGGAGAAAGGGAGGAAAAATGAGGCCTAAGGTGCTCTTTGGGTAATGTGATTATGGCTTATAAGAAAGAATCTGTTTCTTGTCTGGACTGTGCTTCAGGACTCCACTGAATAACAGTGAAGCAAAATTGCTGGAATTTTCCTACAATGAAATTATGAATTTTTTATTTATTTTTTAACTCTAGATTTCTGTCTTTCTCTTTGCAGTGGAATAAAGATCAGTGGGAAGTTGCTGGAAAAGCAGAGCCCCAGCTCCCTTGTCGCACCTACGTCCACCCAGATTCCCCAGCTCCTGGCAGCCACTGGATGAAAGAACCAGTCTCCTTCCAAAAACTGAAGCTCACCAACAACACTCTGGATCAACATGGGCATGTAGGTTGTGGCAGGACTTTGAGTTGTGCTCTTTTGGAATTCAGGTGGATGTTAAGGGAAGTAAGTGATATTTGTAAGAAATAAGATAATGCCCCTCTACTCGGCACTGGTGAGACCCCACCTGGAGTTACTGTGTCCAGTTCTGGAGCCCTCAGCACAAGGACATTGAGCTGTTGGAGCAGGTCCAGAGGAGGCCACAAAGATGGTCAAAGGGCTGGAGCAACTGCCCTATGAAGACAGGCTGAAGGAGTTGGGGTTGTTCAGCCTGGAGAAGAGAAGGCTCAGAGGGGACCTCAGAGTAACTTATCAGTACCTGAGGGGGTCCTACAGAAAGGCAGGGGAAGGAATTTTTAATATGATATCGGATGGGAGGACTAGAAACAATGGATGTAAATTGGAAGGGGGTAGATTTAGACTTGACATAAGAAAGAAATTCTTTACAGTGAGGGTGGTGAAGCACTGGCAGAGGTTGCCCAGAGAGGCTGTGGATGCCTCCTCTCCGGAGGTGTTCAAGACCAGGCTGGACAAGGCACTGAGCAGCCTGATGTAGTTAGTGGGAGGTGTCCCTGCCTATGGCAGGGGGTTGGAACTCGATGATCTTTAAGGTCCCTTCCAACACAAACTATTCTCTGATTCTATGAAACTCATCCTAGCCCACCCCAGCCTTTGTGCTCTCTTAATGCCTGGGAGAGCTTTAGTCACCACAGGGGCTTGGTGGAGACATCAGTCCCAACTGGGCATCCCTTATTTGTCTTGGATGTTCTAGTTTGTCCTAGAGTCTCCAGGGGAGACTTTGCAGAGTGTGTTGGCAATAGTTGCACATGGAAACTTTCTCCATTATCTGTCTCTGGACCAGATCATCCTCCACTCCATGCATCGCTACAAGCCTCGCTTCCACATTGTCCAGGCAGATGATCTCTTCAGTGTCCGCTGGAGCATCTTCCAAGTCTTCAGCTTCCCTGAGACAGTCTTCACTTCTGTTACTGCCTACCAGAATGAGCAGGTACAGTGGAAAAACACTGCTCTTGGATATGTTGTGAAATGCTCTGGCTTTAGAAATCTCACAGAGAGGAAGGTGTCTCCTTCCAAGGTGGACACCTGTAGTGGAAATGGAAACAGGTACATTGTGGTTCCTGTGGAAAACATCTACAAAGAGATGAGATGAATCGTCCACCTTAATTGTATTAAGTGCGTTTTTGGTGATTAACAGAATCCTAAATGCAGTAAAAAGTATGGCCAAAGGTCCAGGCAGGAGCTACTGACGCTTCTCTAATCAGATGAATCCCACACAAGTTCCTACTGACCCTGGTAAAGTCACTTCTCTCTGTATGTCGGTTCCTAATCAGTAGCAGGAGCTGCTGGGAGAGCTCAGGGATTGTGACAAACCCTCAAACAAACTGTTGTGACAAGCACTGAGGTGAAGGTCTTGAAACAGCAAAGACCCCAGCCAGTCCCTGTGATACTAAATCTCCTTCCTTTCTTTTTAAGATTACAAAGCTCAAGATTGACAACAATCCATTCGCTAAAGGTTTCCGTGAGCACGGGAAGAACACTCGAAGGTAAAATGTTTTTTTCATCTTCATTTATACATAGCTGTGAATTTTGTCCCAGGCCATTGAGCAAACCTTTATCAGTCAGCTCTGCAGAGGCTGCTGCATTGTGCATGCTGCTCAGGCCTGTGTCTGGAGATGATATCCCCTCCCAAGAGACCTGGGGAGAGGGAGGAGATTCAGGATTTCCCAGAGGAGTGTGGGAGGTGTGACAAATTTGAGACCTGCATTCCCTTGCTTCCTGGAGCTAGGCTGGAGTCTGACATATGGATAGAATCACAGAATAGTCTGGGTTGGAAGGGACCTTAAAGATCATCGAGTTCCAACCCCCCTGCCATAGGCAGGGACACCTCCCACTACACCAGGCTGCTCAGTGCCTTGTCCAGCCTGGCCTTAAACACCTCCAGAGAGGGGACATCCATAACCTCTCCAGGCAACCTCTTCCACTGTTTCACTACCCTCACCCTAAAGAATTTCTTTCTTCTATGTAGCTTGAATCTACCCCCTTCCAATTTGCATATGTTATTTCTAGCCCTCCCATCACATATCTTATTAAAAAGTCCTTCCCCTGCCTTTCTGTAGCTCCCTTCAGGTATTGAGAAGTTACTCTGAGGTCCCCCCTTGAGCCTTCTCTTCACCAAGGTGAACAACCCCAACTCCTTCAGCCTGTCCTCATAAGGCAGTTGCTCCAGCCCTTTGATCAGGCATTGATAACATTGATAGCAGAACATGTGTCTCTAAGATCAGCTTGACTCTAACATTTGGAGTCTCCCTCATCTCCTTTCCCTACACGTGCAAAAGCAACTCTTCCAACAAGAGGTTTTGCCTGTGAGAAGAAAAATGGACACCAATACCAGTGAGATATTCTCTCTGCTCTGAGGCTGTATTGGATGAGAGTAAATGCAACCAGTGAGCTTAAATGCAACCATAAACTGGTAACAAACAGGAGAAAAATAGGTTTGGGGTTTTTTTCCAGGCAGAAAAAGTTAAAAACATATCTGAGATTTTGTTTTGTATTATCTTATGCTTGAAAAAAAAAATCTCATTTCCTGATGAAAAAGGCCAAAACTTTCACCTAAAATTTGAAAATGTGATGAATTTTTTTCTTCCTTCTAATAGGATTGCTCCTGCCTAAGGTTAGGTTCATTTTCCATTTAGGAAAAAGGTGCTTTGAAGCAAAAGACCTGCTCTTCTGTATACACCTACCTGTTTGTGTATTACAGATATCTCACATCTGACTCTGCTTATGAACTCAGTGCCAAAGCCTCCAGTGCTGAGTTTCCCTGTTGCCTTTTGTGCTATGGGCAATCCCTTTACTGATTTATCACTGCTGTCCTTCAGGGTGAGGGCTCATACACTGATGGTAGGTGATGTTCCACTCTGGCAAACATATTCCCTGAGGGTCCTTCAGGGTGATTTCTCAGGAGAAATGTAAATCTCAGAATGTCAGAGGGGTTCATCCCATCTTTTTGTCTCCCGGGACTTATCAAGTACCCCTTGTGTATTTGTCTGGGCAAAAAGTTCATACACAGACTCCCCTCATTTCTTCTTCCTTTCCAGGGAAGGACGAGCCAAATGCCAGAAGTCTAGTCCAGCCAAGGGCCAGAAGAGGAAGCTGCCTGATGAGAAGCAGTCTGGTGCTGAGGAACGTGGTAATGTTGATCACAGCAAATCCAGGGAGCTGGTTTCAAACAGTACCCAGGGCACAGGAAGGAAAAAAACCCCTTGGGGTCTGGGGTGGGGGTTGTAGCCTGGTGGAGCCCCTGAAAAGCTCTTTATATGTCTTGAGATCTCTCTGAGAATGATCCACAGGAGCCAGATGACAACTCAGCAGTCATTCCTGACTTTTCCTCAGCTCTCTCACTAACCCCCCAGCACATGTTTTGCGACCATGTATGATTCTAGGCTGTGCTTTCCTAGAATTTCTCTACAACAGCAACCCTGTGGGTTGTTGGAGAAGGTAATATCATTACCTTGTGTGGTTGGTGGAGAAGGTAATATCATTAAAAAAAAAAAATTACTCTTTCTGTTAGGTAGTTTTTTAAGCTTGATCATTCCCTGCTCCAGCTGAGAGTGCTGCTAGCAGTAGCACAACTCAGGGGAGAGAGCAGGGCAGGACCCAACTCCACAGTGTAAGCACAGAAAAAAGCTGCAGAGGGCTCTTCCCCTGGGGCAGTGTGGCTGCAGAGGAGGTATTACCGTGGTTCCTTCCACCATCCTGCAATTAATAGAGCTGCCAATAGACCATTGTGAACTCGGTTCTCTTGACCCTCTTCTAATTTCTTTCTTTCTTTCTTTCTTTCTTTCTTTCTTTCTTTCTTTCTTTCTTTCTTTCTTTCTTTCTTTCTTTCTTTCTTTCTTTCTTTCTTTCTTTCTTTCTTTCTTTCTTTNTTCCCTCCTTCCTTCCTTTCCCTCCTTCCTTCCTTTCCCTCCTTCCTTCCTTTCCCTCCTTCCTTCCTTTCC
This sequence comes from Turnix velox, assembly GCA_013400935.1. Taxonomy (NCBI): domain Eukaryota; kingdom Metazoa; phylum Chordata; class Aves; order Charadriiformes; family Turnicidae; genus Turnix; species Turnix velox. The sequence continues at coordinate 14,049 of VZTY01012445.1, read as the reverse complement.
CTCCTTCCTTCCTTTCCCTCCTTCCTTCCTTTCCCTCCTTCCTTCCTTTCCCTCCTTCCTTCCTTTCCCTCCTTCCTTCCTTTCCCTCCTTCCTTCCTTTCCCTCCTTCCTTCCTTTCCCTCCTTCCTTCCTTTCCCTCCTTCCTTCCTTTCCCTCCTTCCTTCCTTTCCCTCCTTCCTTCCTTTCCCTCCTTCCTTCCTTTCCCTCCTTCCTTCCTTTCCCTCCTTCCTTCCTTTCCCTCCTTCCTTCCTTTCCCTCCTTCCTTCCTTTCCCTCCTTCCTTCCTTTCCCTCCTTCCTTCCTTTCCCTCCTTCCTTCCTTTCCCTCCTTCCTTCCTTTCCCTCCTTCCTTCCTTTCCCTCCTTCCTTCCTTTCCCTCCTTCCTTCCTTTCCCTCCTTCCTTCCTTTCCCTCCTTCCTTCTCCCTGCTGTGACCCAGGTTTTGAGAATAATGAGAACACAGATGTGAAGGAGGAGAGTAACCCTGTGGTGATCAGCAGTGGATACCCCTTCTGGGTGTCAGAGCAGACCAGCAGCCATTCCTTTCCTGCAGCATCCCCAGTACCAGCTGACCAGAGGGAGAGTTTGACCAGAGAGCAGCAAGTGCCTACACCATCCTACCAGACATATCGGTGAGTCCCACCCCTTCCCAGTGCTCATGTCCAAACCCACTCAGAAACACTGATGGAATTCCTCTTCTTCTGGATATTTCCTAAGAAAAACAGGCAGAGGGAGAGAGGAAGCATGTGTATCTGTTGGACAGTGTACTGGGGCAATTGGTGCTACAGCAAAGTCCTTCTGTCTTACTTCAAACTCCCTTATTCTGGATATAGTCATGTTTTAGGAGTCCTCTTTATTTCCTTGTCCTGAAATGCTCTCCTAGACAGCTCTGAACCACAGAGCTTGCCTGTCTGTCCTTTGAAAGAAGAGCGTTGGAAGCGTGGCAGGACTCCTGTGACGACTTTTCCACTCTCTCCTTTGGAAATTCAGGCAGGAGCTGTAGTGAGCTTAGACTAGAGATGAGCTAGAATTAGAAAGTCTGGACTTACCTTCTTGGGCATTTTTTTTTTTTTGTGAGTGACAGTTTGGACTGAAAAGCTCACTAAGAGGAAGCAGTAATGGGAAAGCTGCATGCTGAGAGCTCATCCTCCCTTTCCCTAGGGGATCTGTGTGGTTTTCCAGTGGTTTCCCACTGCAGTGGATTTGATTTGCTCTTCTCTCTACCCTTGGGGCTCAGGTTCCACGAAGCTGGGGACAGCCAGCAGCTTCCCACCCGTGACACCGTGTCCTTGAACGATTTCCGAGCAAGGTGCCACCCCTTGGATCTCACCACGGTGCCTGAACATGACTCCAAACAGCTCCCAGAGGGCTTCACCAACCTGCCTCCACTTCCCCCACCTCTGCCTCCTCCCCAGGACTACACAGGAGTGGTCAACATGACTCTTGACTCCGTGGGGAAAGCTGGGGCCCGAGCACCCATGTACAGTCCCTACAGCACTGAGCAAAGCCTGGGCCAGTGGATGGTGCCTTCTCACAGCCAGTACAGGGCCATGAGCTACTCAGCCTTCTCCACAGAATACAATGCACAGGGAGCCCCAGGACATGCCCACGGGACCATGGCAGAGTGGAGCCAGTACCCTCTCTTCCCTTATGCCTGCTGGTGAAGGGGGAAAACCCTTCCCGATGAAAAGACTGAAAGAAAAACTGTAAATGAGATAATATTTGCTCTGGAGTGTCCATCTTGAAGCCTTGTCTATGCCAGGCAGAGACATTGCTGCATGTAGTAGCATCAGACCCTGTCTGCTGGCACAGCAGAATTTCACTGTGTTCTATCAGCAGTGGCCAAACTCATGACTGCCCTGGCCATATCAGCATGGATCTGGATGAACCAGTGTATTTTGCAGTGTTTTTCTTTCCAGCAGAAGTAGGAAACACAGGATTTAAAGAGCTGCCAAGTTTTCAGTCCCAGACTGTCTCTCACATTTGGTGGTTTCCAAAATCCTTTCCTCCCAGCCCTTATGTGAAGGGACACAGGGATTAAGCAGTTTCACTAAGCTGTTCAGGTGGCCAAGAAGCCACAGAGAATTGCTGCAAACTAAGCTCTCCTGCTGCCCCCCTTGAGCAGTTTCCTCACTTGGTACAGTCAAACTAAAACTAGAGTCTTGCCTTTCTTCCAGCAGCACGCAGGAGTAACATACACAGCACTGCCTGTGTGTCTGCAAGGAAGAGTTTGTCCTGTGCAGGAGAAGTTTGAGCAAGGCTGAGTGCTGTCCCTGAGTGTCCCCTCTGCCCATCCCTCTAGATTAGAGGTCAGTGAAATGCTCTTCTTTCTGCTGCCGGTGGAGGGAGGTTGTTCACAGAATAACGGGGCTGTTCTGGGGATTTCCAGTAGCCTCTGGCTGTCACACAAACAGGGCCACAAACAGCAGTGCTGGCTGTGTCAATCTGACCTCTCCTTTCAAGGGAAAGGAACTCTTTCACTGGGAACTTCTTCTACCCCCTGCTGCCCTTGGAGAATATAATTTCTATCTGTGGTTACTGTGCTGACCATCTTCGTTTGTCAACTGACAGCTCTCAGCAGCCTGGCACTGCTGGTCAGCCTTATCCTTTCATTAACATCCTGCAGGCATGGAGCTGTGAGCTTGGCTGGTCAGAGAAACATTTGTGTCCCTGTCTGTAGGTCTGTAGGGATCTGCTGCCATGTTATCAGAGCAATTTCACCTCCCTTACCTCTGTGCTCCCATGATGTTCTGCCAGCATTACCTTGCAAAGAGGATTTCTCTGTGTCTTTGTGCTAGAAAGGGGGCTCCCTGTTTGCCTGAGCAGCAGGATGGCCCAGGTTTGAGACAGGCTCTTTGCTTCTCAGCTAGCACAGTCACATTTCTAGGTGTTATTTAGGGGATGTTTTCTTTGTAACACTTTATTTAAGCTGCAGCGTGGCCTGTAGCCATGAGCAGGCAGTGAGGTGTGTCATTTAGCCTGCGTGCCAGATTGTTTTCTCTGTGTGTGCTCACACGTGTGTGTGTGCAGCAGGATGTCCACGAGCTGTGAACAGCCCTTGGGCAGGTTTGTGTGTGCAGGTACAGCAGGACAGGCTGTGAGCTGCTCTGTTCAGGTACCAGCTGGCACAGTGCACCTGCATAGTGTACAAATAGTGTTTATTATTATTCCAATGACTTTGAAAAGCAACCCTACAGATTTGTGAGGCTGGACTGCTTGACTCCTTCCTAATTTAAATACTGTAATGCTGACAGCTTTTGTACCACAGTCATAGAATCATAGAATAGTTTGGGTTGGAAGGGACCTTAAAGATCATCGAGTTCCAACCCCCCTGCCATAGGACACCTCCCACTACATCAGGCTGCTCAGTGCCTTGTCCAGCCTGGTCTTGAACACCTCCAGAGAGGGGGCATCCACAGCCTCTCTGGGCAACCTCTGCCAGTGCTTCACCACCCTCACTGTAAAGAATTTCTTTCTTATGTCAAGTCTAAATCTACCCTCCCCCTCCAATTTACATCCATTGTTTCTAGTCCTCCCATCCAATATCACATTAAAAAGTCCTTCCCCTGCCTTTCTGTAGGACCCCCTCAGGTACTGATAAGTTACTCTGAGGTCCCCCCTGAGCCTTCTCTTCTCCAGGCTGAACAACCCCAACTCCTTCAGCCTGTCTTCATAGGGCAGTTGCTCCAGCCCTTCAGCTTCATAGGGTGGGTGCAAGGTGTGCAAGGTGTGCAGTGCTTAAATAATGGCCAGCCTTCACCACAGCACAGGTACAGGATTCCCTGTTAGCTCTTCTCTCATAGCACCTTGGCCAGGAATTATTTATACATGTGGTGACATGAAGCATGTGGATTCGAGTCAGTAAAAAGAAATCTGGTTGGGGAAAGGAAGGTGGAGGAGATTGTTTTTAACCCAGAGTATTGCCATTTCCTGCTGAGAGGTACATTCTGCAAGTTGTCCTCCTGGTAGCCACCATCATCACTGCCAGGGCCACGCTAACAAGGAGAGAGAAAGTCATACATCTCCCCCACAGGCTTAGATCTACTTCTTTATCTTTGAAGCTGGGTTGCATTTCCTTCTGCCAGCTGTGTGAAGGCACCTCAGGTGGGAAAGACTGTCCTATGTGGATGAGAAAACTATTCTATCTCTGAGCATTAGCAGCTAGTTTTGCCACCATCATTTCCTGTGGCTTGGAAATCAGGTGAGGTGGCTGACTGGGAAGATCAGCGACTTGAGCCCTGTGTGCAGGGACCAAGGAGAGGTACATTCTGAAATTGTCCTCCTGGTAGCCACCATCATCACTGCCAGGGCCATCTAACAAGGAGAGAGAAAGTTATACATCTCCCCCACAGGCTTCTTAATCTTTGAAGCTGGGTTGCATTTCTTTCTGCCACAAGGTGCTAATGAGGATGAAAACCACACTGTGGTATGAGGAACTGAGGAGAACTGGGCAGCACAGGGGAACTCCTGTGCAAGTTTGGGTGAGAAGTTCTATATTTCAGACCTTCAGAAATGCTCTGCAAGTGCTGCTGCCTCATGGGCCCAAGATAGCTCTGTTTTGGCAGAGAGCTCTGCATGGGATGAGACTTGGTCTTGTGCCTGGGATGAGCCATTAATTAGTCATCAGCCTTCTGTTGCAACAGGACTCCTTGTCCTTCTTCAGTGAATCATCCAGTTTATTAGGGAAGTACCTTGGCTTCCCTCGCTTGCTTAGAGATTGAGGCTTGGCTGCTTTGGGAGATCTTGCCTGTAGGTGTGTGCTTTGGTGGCTCTGCTGTCACCTCCTTCCTTTGCAGCTCTCAACTGTCTTGTTTTCCCTTAGCTGTGGCATTTGAAAGTCTGTGTGAGACTGGGCTGAAACACTGTTTGTGCACGTGTGTGAGATAATGTACTGCCTCTCTGACAGCCTCAATAAAAGGAAATGAGACATGCTGAAGGCAGGCCATTAAGAGCAATAAAATCAACTCTAAAGTGTGGGGTTTTTTTGTGCATCTCTTTCAAGCACACCAGTGGTTCCACTTTAGTTGTGTTACTCCAGGGCTGGTCTGTACATAGAATCATAGAATCATAGAATAGTTTGGGTTGGAAGGGACCTTAAAGATCATCGAGTTCCAACCCCCCTGCCATAGGCAGGGACACCTCCCACTACATCAGGCTGCTCAGTGCCTTGTCCAGCCTGGCCTTAAACACCTCCAGAGAGGGGGCATCCACAACCTCTCTGGGCAACCTGTTCCACTGTTTCACCACCCTCATGGGAGACACACACTGAGTTCTCAGCATTCATTGTTCTCTGCAGTGAAGGCAAGTGAGCCCCAGGTCACTAGATGGGACTCAGGCTCTTGCACTAATTCTTTGTAGCAAATAGTCTGTTTTCTTTGCATTCCCTGCTCCTCTTCTGCAGAGGAGTTGTTATGTAAGGATGAGGGCAAATGGACTATAAATGGGATCTAGGTAAATTTCCTGTGGGAAATAAAGATCTTGATTTATTCTTGTTTCTCCTACTTGTTTTCTTTTTTGCAGCCTTAAGCTTTGTCTGACACTGCTTCAGTGCAGGTGGGAATAGCAGAAAATGCTTTCTTGGCCAGCACTGCTGTTCTGCTTCCACAGACAGGCACATCCTGGTGAGCAGCTGTAGTGTTTGGGTGATGCTGCTTCCCTGCAGATCAGCAAAGTGCCCACCTTACCCTGGAAGACATGTTGAATCATCATAGAATCATAGAATAGTTTGGGTTGGAAGGGACCTTAAAGATCATCGAGTTCCGACCCCCCTGCCATAGGCAGGGACACCTCCCACTACATCAGGCTGCTCAGTGCCTTGTCCAGCCTGGCCTTGAACACCTCCAGAGAGGGGGCATCCACAGCCTCTCTGGGCAACCTGTTCCAGTGCTTCACCACCCTCACCACCCTCTTTCTTTTATCCAGCCTGAATCTACTCCCTTCCAGTTCACATGCATTATTTCTAGTCCTCCCATCACATATCTTATTAAAAAGTCCTTCCCCTGCCTTTCTGTAGGACCCCCTCAGGTACTGATAAGTTACTATGAAGTCCCCCTGAGCCTTCTCTTCTCCAGGCTGAACAACCCCAACTCCTTCAGCCTGTCTTCATAGGGCAGTTGCTCCAGCCCTTTGACCATCTTTGTGGCCTTCTCTGGACCTGCTCTAACAGCTCAATGTCCTTCTTGTGTTGAGGGCTCCAGAACTGGACACAGTAACTCCAGGTGGGGTCTCACCAGTGCCAAGTAGAGGGACCTGCTGGTCACACTCCTCTTGATGCAACCCAGGATTTGGTTGGTCTTCTTGACTGCAAGTGCACATCCTTAGGCATAGATATCCTTAGTGCATAGACCCCCTCCCCCATTGCCTCTTCCAGGGTGTTGCCTTTGTGCTTTTGCCACCCCCTGGTTCTGCAGGAGCAGCTACCAGCTTGCTTCAGTAGGAGCTTATCTGTTTCCAGATGCTGATGGGACATAGATGTGCTCAGCTGGTGAAAACCAAACTTGACATGTGGTGCCATCAGATAGGCATCCCTGGCCAGGCTGAGCCAGTGTTGTGGTGTACAGCCTGTCCCTAAAGGGGCTCACTGCAGGGCCAGGGGTGATCCTTGCCTGTGGAGAGCTGCAGGAGAGCAATTTCAGTGCCTAGATGGACTGAGACACTGTCCCTTGTAGCTGGGCAGACTCACTGCACCAGTCTCCCTTCCTTCTGACTGCCCAGTGTGGGGGGGTTTGTCATTTGGTCCTTCAAGCACATTTCCTCAGCCAGTGTATGTACTGTGTCACCTTAAAGCAAATCTAAAGCAGCACTGCCTACCCCCTTCTGGGAATAATAACATTCTTTGAGTCAAATGGGTTTTTTATTGCAGAGCTTAAAAGCCACCTAATGGGCAGCCCCAGGCTGGGACCCCCTGTGGAAGCAGCTAGCAGGGGAACAGGGCATTTGGCTGACAACAGCTGACAGAAGCTGTCACCTGCCCTGTGGGGGTGGCCCAGCACAGGCCAAACTCCTCCTACCCTGAGCTGCAAGCAGCTGCCAGACCCTCTCTTGCTCCTCAGCAGCCAAATGCATGGGGCTGCAGGTGTCTCCACTCACCCCCTTACCTCAGCCTGGATTCACTTTGCCGGTGGCCAAGGGCAAAGGGAAAGTGGGCTAAAACTGGCCAGGGCCAGCTGGGGAAGGGAGGACAAAAGGTTTTCCTCGAAGTGGAGAGAGGGGGTGGTTTGTCCCATTTTTTATCCTCTGTCCTGAGTGATGGCAGCCCCAAAACCCACACAGAGGCTGCGTGCTCAGGGTCACAGCTTGCTACTGTCCTGCTTTGCCTCTTTCTGCCTGTCTCTCTAGGGTTCGACTCTCAGATGCCCAGCTGTAAGAAGCAGATGCTCTGCCAGCAGCTCCAGGTAAGCTGGTTTCACTGTGAGCTTTGCAGAGAGACATCATGAGGTTTAATCATGGTCAAAGCAATCCCAAGCACAGACACAGGCTGGGTGGAGAGTGGCTTGAGTGCAGCTCTGAAGAGAAGGACTTGGGGGTGTCAGTGGATGACAAACTCAACATGAGCCAGCAGTGTGCACTTGCAGCCAAGAAGACCAACCAAATCCTGGGTTGCATCAAGAGGAGTGTGACCAGCAGGTCAAGAGAGGGGATTTTGCCCCTCTGCTGGGCTCTGGTGAGGCCCCACCTGGAGTTACTGTGTCCAGTTCTGGAGCCCTCAACACAGGAAGGACATTGAGCTGTTGGAGAAGGTCCAGAGGAGGCCACAAAGATGATCAAAGGGCAGGAGAAACTCTCTTATGAGGACAGGCTGAAGGGGTTGTTGAGCCTGGAGAAGGGAAGGATCAGGGGGGACCTCATGGAAGGTTCTCAGTATCTGAAGGGGGCTACAGAAAGGCTGGAAAAGGACTTTTTAATGGGATATGTGATGGAAGGACTAGGAATAACAGATGTAAATTGGAAGAGGGGAGATTCAAGATGGA
>VZTY01012426.1:0-13099 GCA_013400935.1 Turnix velox | reverse complement strand
ATCAACAGCCTCCCCTTGATCAGTTGGCCTGTAGTACACCCCTAGTACCAGCTGACCTTTATTAGTCCCATCTCTAATCCTAACCCACAGGCTTTCAACCTGTTCATGACTGTTTCTCATAGGGAGCTCCTCGCAGTTTATCCAATCTCTGACATAGAGAGCAACTCCCCCCGCCCTTCCTACCTTGCCTATCTCTCCTAAAGGGTCCTGGGTGATGAGGTCTGGCACTCTGCAGCCCAGAGTCCAAACCCTTAGCCACACTTCTGATGGCTCACATTAATGAAAAGCAGACCACAGCAGAATACCAATTTAAAGACTGCAGAAGTTGCCTCAGCAGTTATTGAAGTTGTATCTTAGACCCTGATTCTTTACATAGGTTGAAAGAATGATGCCATATTGTATTGTACGTGGAGAGAGGGGGAAGAAATAATTTGATTTATTTTCAATACACATCACTGAAAGGGGTCAAACATAAAAAGAGATGGTATTTCCTTTTTAGTAGCTTCATAGTTAAATTAAGCTACACTTAGATAATAGGAGCATAATTTTTATATTTGAGGTGTAGAATATTATTAAGATTTAGAAACAGAAGATAGCATCAGAACATTCATTTGAATATGATGCTATTTGCTCTGGAATTTTGCCATCTACTTCAATGCAAATGGCTCCTTTAGTGAAAGTAGATATTTTGGAATAAGTATTAATAAAAAATTCAGAAATATGAACTATTCTAAATGTCCTGTTGTTAAGATGAGAGCTGCAGAAAAGGCTGGTGGTGCATCAAAAGGACTCAGTAAGGAGATCTAAAGTACAACAAATGAATAAAAAAGAAGGAAGACTGGTAAAACACAGGGTGACTCTGAAATTTCCCTCCTTAGACAGATGGACGCATAACACACTGAAGTGACTTTTATCCCTTTCTGCATCCTAGAAGCCTATCTTAAAAACCAGCTCATCTATGAACTCAGATTGTGACATTTCTGTCTGAGATTCTCATTTCTAATGTAAACTGTAAAATACTTGCACTCTCAAGAGTAATTCTAGTGAACCTCCTGTAAAATATATGTGAAATGAGATTTCTGGTTTTTGCTGTTGCAATATTTCCTTGATGTTTATTAGCTCTGTAGTGTATTTTACCAAGGCAAGTTCATTACTACCTGAATTCATGGCAAAGGGTTACAGCTTTTGTTTCAGTAATTGTTAGGAATTCATGTACTTTCCATATTGATGTACAGCAAAAATTGATTGTCAGACTCCTACTGTCCTACTGATTTATATAAGAGGTGTCTGATAAGACAGTAATGCATATCAGAAACACAGTGCTTCAGATTTTGTTTCTGTTGAGCAGACAAGATGGGAAAGCAACTTTAATTTTTGTAGGTGCTCCATGTGCTCTGGACCAGAAAGTTGCTGTGGGAAGTTACTTGTACTCCTTACATACCCCTGCCCATAGTTATGACCTTTGGTGTACCCCGAGAACACATGAAGCACAGCAATTTTCACACAGATGCCCCTATATCATGTTCTACTGTATGCAGTCCATGATGTTAACTTATGCTATGACCACAAGCTAGAGATGTATCAACAATGTGTATGAACTTACTCCTGAGTGTCTGAGGCTGGCTCTCTAACAGCACTCACAGTCCAGACATTACTCTGTGATGCAGTAGTAGCAGTAGCTGTGTGAGCTTATCCTTGGTGACCAAAGGGCTAGGCAACTGCATTAGTAGAAGATTGTCACATTTTTAGCTTCTTTAAAAATTATGATTGTTATGGTTGTGTAAGTCATTTGGAATGCTTAAGGTAAACTGGGGAAGGTGGATCCTAATTACCTTGCCTTTTCAGATGGAGTGAATCTGCATGGGATCACTGAGTTCATTGGAGTTGCTTATTCTATTCAAAGAGCTGAGGGAAATAACACAGTTGTACGAATCATCTGCAGTTGAATTAAAGCTGGAAAATAAATTGCTGCTATAAAACAAGCTCCAAGCTTTGAGAGTCAACTCATCTCACCTTTGTTTTTTTTTTCTGGCAAATCAAACAACCAGTGAAAATACAGATGCCTCCTTCTGGAGAAGTCAAAATGAACCTTTCAGATCAACAAGGGCTGTTGAGTTTGGTGTCTGTCATGTACATACTGCATGCCTATGGGAAAGGAGCAAATCCGGCCTGTGCAAATCCTAATCCTGGCATCTCCACAAAATGTAATTGTCCTTGGAGGGTCACTGAAGTGGTCCCTTTCCTCATTGTGGACATTGGGAGAAATGAGCTGGTTTTGTCAGTCAAAGAGGAGTTAGGCTATGAAACTTGGGGGGGAAGTTGGCAAGATGCACATAGGAAAGACTTTCAGGAACTTCAGCCTATATTACTCAGATTGATGAACTCAGATTGATGAGCTCAACAAACTTGGGTGTTTTTGAGGGCATATAGGGGACAGGAGTGCTAGGGTAGAAGACTAACAAGGGAGCAGGATGTGTCTGTTAAAGGCAAAAAGGTCTGATGTACCAGGGTGCATTGGCCTATCTGGGAGCCCTTTCTTCATTGCCAAAATACAGGACAAATTCTTTCGACAGGTTCAGGATGCAAACAAATTCTGCTACCTGTCTAGTTTTCTTGCTCTTTTCAGCTATGTCCATTTTCCTTCACATGTGACTCATTTTTTAATTCTCCTGTGAGAGAGTTCTGTCACATAATGAATTGGTGTAATTTTCATTCCACATGTAAAATAGAAGAGAAAATGCCTTCAACTGCTATTATCTGCACTAACCAATCAAAACCTTCCCCTTAAATTCTTAGGAAATATGATAATTCTTGATGTTCACAATGCCTGCCCAGGTAGCTTTTGAAAGCAGTTTATTGCTGTGTAGCAGGTGAATAGGAGTTCCTGGAAACCCTAGAGTCCCTTAACAGCTGGACAGACTCAACAGTCAGTGCCTTGGATTTGATAATTCTTTTAAATCAATGAGTTGCCTAGATGCTTCAGCAAAAGCAAGAAGGGCAAGCATGAGTTGCTAAGATTTTGTTAACAAGAATGCTATACATATACTATAGCTGCATGACTAAAATTCACCTTTTTTATCATTCAGGTATACACAGTGAGTGTTACACAGATGTTGGTTTCCCACTGGAAGAAATGGGATTTCAGGCAGTGAGGCATGCCTGTAGCATGAGCAGGCAGTGTCAGAATACAAGTGCAGAAAAGTTTGTATTATGATCTCTTTGTGGCACTTTGTGAGAATAGTGTCTGCACCCACATTGCTGTGTACCAGTTTTGCCCAGTTTGTAAATACCTTTTCTGTTTTAGTTGTTGAAATTTCTGCTGGAAAAAGACTTTTTGAAGTAACAGAATCTCTAGCACTGAGTTTTCACACTGAAAAAAATTACTTTGTCAGTTAAACGAAGGATGCAAGAGGAAGGTGTGTTAAAACATCTATTTAAATACACAGTTTGTTATTATTTTCCTGTAGCAACTTCATGAATGCCTTTTCTTTCCAATGGATGAAAGCCATTATTTTAGCAGTTTCACAACTGCTTTGTCTGTTGCTGTAAATGTTACTTGATAAGCCACATTTGTGCAAGACTCCTCCCACATGCAGATGATTGTTTATTTTGTTGTTTTGGTTTGTTTGTATCTTAGTGTGGGAGATCTGGACCCTTTTCCTATTTATTTTTCCCAGGAAAAATATTGGACCTTGTTCAAATTCTGCAGAAATAATGCACTTTTAATTGGGTGAAGAAGTTAAAGGAAAACTAAGTAGATCTATTGACTTCTAGCCTGGTTATTTACTTGAAAAATAGACTAACATTAACAACGGTTAAGAAAAAAAAAGTATTAATGCTTCTTAAGAGTAGCAAGCTTTGCACACTCAACAACTAGTGACTTGAGTGCTACAAGGGGCAACAAGTTCTCTGATTTTTTGGTTTTTAAGGTCTCTCCTTAAAAAGAGTCCAAAGATAAATAAAATTAAGGAAAGGAACTGATTTCACTTACTCTGGTTTGCTCATCCAGGATGGTCTCTGCTGGATGGTTTTATGTCCACAGCAGTACCTTGGTACTTATCACACATGCAGTGTCTAAATATTCACAACTCATTTTTCAGACTATGGTTTTCATGGCCAAGGTCTCGCCCTCTTCTCCATGGTAACAGAGACTTTTTTTGCCATGACGCAGGACTTTTGAAGGTGGTTGTTTCAGCAGATATTTTATTTCCTGTCCATCAAGCTGGCAAACCTCCAGCTCCTGCAATTATTATCTTCCAGATAAAAGAAAATACTCACTTTAATTCTGGGGGTGTATTTGATTGGATTTTTCTCATTATTAGTTTTAGTGTATGTGGTGGAATCTTGTTTAAAGTAATTTATTTCTACATAGACTCACACCTTTCAGTGATTTTTGCCTCTCCTAGTGGTATTGCAGCTGGACATAAAGGTCTTAATCTTTAGGTTTCTTGTCCCAATTAATTTCTCTGCTTTACTTGCTATTTTTGCTGTGTTTATCTTTTTAGTATTTCTAGGACAGAGCTGAGTACCAGAAAGTTACTGGTAAAATACAGATCTTGTTGGCAAAATATAGATATTGCTGGCTACACCAGTCTTTTTGTTGGTGTCATTATCTGTTATTAATAATAAAGTAAGCAAGGATTTGAGGAGAGCATAGTCTTGGTTTCTGTCATTTGCAAAGGCTGCTCTGGGGCTGCTAACTTCTCAGGGAGTCTGCATTCCACCTTCCAAACTTCATGCAGATGATGGCTGAAATCAGGACTTGACAGCAGGAAAGGGCAATAGCTATTGTTGCTCAGCACAGGTGCTGGTATCTGTGTGCTGTCTGCATGTAACCTTCCCCAAATCTGCAGTGAGCCCCGGGAGCACTGACACAATGATGGGTCTCCTGTTTGGTGAATCCTCAGCACCTTTCCTGCTGCTTGGTTCAGGCTGAGAATCACAGACCATCATGGATTGGAAAGGACCTGAAGAGATCATCTAGTGCAATACCCCTGCTGGAACAGGTATGATTGGTTTGGGTTGGAAGGGACATAAAAGATCATCTGCTTCCAACACCCAGACATGGGCAGGTACAACCTCCCACTAGACCAGCCTGCTCAAAGCCCCATCTAGCCTAGCCTTGTGCACTTCCAGGGAAGCCTGTTTCGGTGTCTCACCACCCTCAAGTAATGAATTTCTTCCTAATGCCTAATCTAAACTTCCCTCTTTCAGTATAAAACCTGTTGCTTCATCCTGCAAAGAGAGTATGCTTTTTCTCCATTTGCACAAGTCAGTGAGATTCCATAATTTTCTATACTTTAGCAATGATTTGATGTTTTCCCCGTTGTGGTTTTTTCCTCTGCACTTAATTAAGCAGCTTTCAGATGGTACAATGAAATTGTTTTTATGTGTTGCTTCTTTGATTTGACCATTTCCTGTCATTTCATTATTCATCAGCTTCTCAATTGTAACCTGGGATATAGAATCAGATAAATAAAAAATACAATGGGAAAATTCATCATTACCTTGGGATATATTTTTAAATTGAAATTTTGTGTGACTCGGTGAGCTAAAAAGACTCATTTCTCTGACCAAATGTCAGGCTGGGCTTTTTATTGAAAGTAATGTAATTGGATTTCCATGGAAATATTTCAGTGTAAATGAAACTCTTGCAGTGAGAAACTCTTCACTGCCTTATACTTCATAACCAAAAGGAAATGAGATTTCAGGAAGGATATAGTGTATTAGCACAGGATGAATGTGAGTAATGTCATACTGTAGCTGTCATACTGTCAGATAAAACTGAGTTCAGGAGCTGAGCTAACTTGTGAACATGAAGTGCAGAACAAATGATGCCTTACAGAATTTTCCCCAGATAACACAGGAAAAGGCATGTGGGGAATCTCACACATCACTGTAGTAACAGGCAACTGTCCATCATTCTGAGTTTCACCATATCTGACACATGTTATTTCCTAGGGAAAGTATCATGCCCAAAATGTGTATAGAACTTACTTATAGTAATAAAGAGTTTTGATAACTCCAGTCAACAAACAACCCCCATGAAAATTCATGGATGTTTAGGGATCAGATGTATCGCTTTGTGTACATTAAAAAAATAAAGACTTTTTACTAGCAGGTTGAGAGTAGATTGAGTGTGGAGTGAAAAAATCCTTGGTGTGGCCATTCTTCACTTTCCTCATAGACTTCAGTATCCTTTTATGTCATCTTTACTATCTATACAAGAAGCATATTAGTAATTATGTCAAGTTTTTAAGAAAGGCTTTTGTTGAATTAGAGGACGTCTTAGACTAAAAGTACCTTGGATAGTAACCATCATTATTATTTACAAATAATAATTATGCCATAGCTTATACTTATGCCTTTGCAAACATGATCACTTCTGTGCAGGATGACAGTGATTTCCTGAGGGAGAGGCTCATTGATTTCATGCATTTGCCTCTATGAATAAAGTTTTTAGTAAGTTTGGCCTTTCCTCAGCCTTTGCATCTTCTAGATGCAAACATTATGCTGTCAAACTTAGAAACAGCCCTAAAAATATGTTTGTTTCTTCATTCTTCCCAAAACCTTACACCTGTCTGAAACAAATCATGGGTCCAGTTCTCTAAGACAAAATGAGTTTCTAGAACTCTCTTTTATTCCTAACAATTCTTGCCATTTCATTCCAACTATTCTTTCCACTTGAATAGGACCAGGAAAAGAAAGTTTGGAGGTGTGGAGTATTCAGCTCCCTGTTCTTGCAGAAAAGTTTTAGAATGGAAAATTTTCACTACATGGTGATTTTCTAGTTTTGTCACAAATAACATTCAGTATAAATCTCTCTGCCTTCAGCTGTTTTGTTTCTGTGTGGTCATGGGCTCTACAGCTCTGCTGGAAAAACACCTTAATCCTCCTTAACCTAGTGTATATATTATTATCAGTACTGAGTGGAACAACTCCAACACTTCACACTCTGTATGCTATAAGCATTTATTCATGTGAATAAAGTCTCTTTCTGGTCTCCTGTGTTTCACAGTGAATAGCCAAAAGAACCAGATGGGCAAATGGCACTTAGAAGGGAAAATGAATGGGATTCCTTCTCAAAAAAGTATGACTTTTCATTGCTAGTGAGGTTTCAGCCATGCATCTATGTGGTCTGTTTGATTGGTGAAGTTCCTCACTCTCTGTTTTGTTTCATACAAACTCTTCACAAATGATGCAATGGTTTTTGTGGCCTTTTCTGGTTAAGATCCCAGGGACAAATGTAGGGGATGGCAAGAATACTGTGTTCTTCTTTCTTCAAAAATGCTTCTGTGTTATCCCTTTAGAAAGTAAAAACAAAAGCACCCACCTGTCACCTGCCTTTCCCAGAAAGTAAGGGCTTCCCAGTGTCAAAATACAATGGCTTTTCCAACAGTTTTGTAGGAGATGTCTAAACTGAGTACAATTTATGACTGCGTGCTAAGGTGCATGGTTCACATTAAGAAGATATAAGGGGAGATACAATGTATTATCTGAAGTGATGAATGGATACCAGAGGGTCATAGCGTCATTTTTGTGTCCCTTTTCCTCTCTCCCTGTATAATTACAATTTTCTGAAAATATTGCTGACTTCATGGAAATTCAAGAGGTTGGCGTCACCGGTTAAGATAGTTGTTGCATCATGGTGTCCTTTCAGATGCTTCTAGACTACATTCATTCTGAATACACTCAGTATGTATTTACATGTATTTCTAAGAAACCTCCTCTTATATCTACAAAAACAAAAGAAAGTAGAAGGGTAAATCTGGCAAAAACATTTATTTCAAAATGGCTTATGGCTTTTGATTTGTATTTTTCTTTGTAAATTCAACTATATTTTGTATACACTTTCTCTGTTACCTCTGCTTGAACTTGCACTTCAGGTTTCCAAATTATTTGTTTTCTACATATATTCTTCTATATCCACATACTCAAGAATGCTTGCTTACCAACTCTGTTTCTCTCACTAAAGCTTCCTCTCCAATTCTGACTCAGAGGAATCAAGAAAAAAATAAAAGCATTTTGGCATGTTCATGAAGTGGTGATTCTACTCTATGTTTTAGCCAATTTTACTGTTAAGTGGCAGAAAATTTAAGTACTGTAAATGCTTACTCCATTGTAATCAGTGCAAAATATGATCAATTTTGGCCTTAAGAACTTTATAATCATGCATTATCTGTGGTTTCTTTATAGAAACACGCATTTTTTATCATGATCAAAGCTGTACTGAACCAGTGAGATATGAAAGCAAGATGTAACTCTGCACCTGCAACTGCCCAGAAGTTACAAAGGTCACAGCACACAATTTCTGTCTGGACAGAAGGGAAGTTTTTTGACTTGGAGCTGGCAATGAAACCAAAAGTGAACTCAGACAATTGGCTAGTAATTTTTTTATTCCAACTGTCGAGAGTTCATCAAAAACTCCAGGAAAATTGCCCTCTGATACCATGACTATCTCTTCTTCCTTAACAAGTGTTGTAAGTTCAAGGCAATGAGTGTGAGCAATGTTATTAAGTAATAGCAAAAGGCTATTAAGATGGAAGAAATTACAAATGCATATGTTGTGGATAGTGCAGTGACCTAGAGCTTCAGAAGTCCCTTTTCATATCCCTTCTCTCTCAGATATTGTAGATAACCTTGGTTAGATCTCTTCTGCCTTTGTTCGCAAAAAGATAGAGGCATCTTTTGAATGTCTCCAAAACCTCTTCTAGTCTCAGAATCCCTGCTCAATGCCACCAAACTCATAACAATGGACTCTTCTGTCCTTTGTGAAGGCTCCAGTTCTTCTAACAAATAATCTGGTTTTAATGCACAAGATGATGCAGTGAAATGATTCCTAAAACAGTCACATAGCCAGGCAGAGGTATCACAGAAATATGCCTACGTATATAAGCAAGAGCCTTTTGTCTTCCCATTCCCTGGTGTGATCTATAAAGATTGGTCTTATCATTGTGCAAATGAATGGTTTCCTGCATAATATGATGTTACTTCCAGAGTGTCAGAAGAGGGCTATCTGAGAAGAAAAATTACTAAACAGAATGTTGGTTTGATTTTACCTCAGACCAGGGCAGTTAGGAACTGTGATGCATTCAGAGATAATAGAAAGGAAAATAAGCCAAATAAATGAAGACTTCTGAAAGGACCAAATGAATGAATGAGCAGGAGCAGCACCTGCTCTTAAGCAAGAGCTCCACATATGTTTTTGGATGAATCATGATAGCATCCTCCTTGTAGGGGAGGGGTCCACCAAAGGGACAAAGCCAGAAAGTTCCTCCAAAGATTTGCTGTAGTTTGAGAAAGTCACCACAATGCTGCCACAATACAGAAGATTGTGAATTGTGATCTGCAGAAGCCTAATTTCTAATTTTTTTTCAAGTTAGATAGGACATAGGAAGGCACTTGTGACACAGAACTATTCTGAAGTACTTAGAACAGCTTGTTTACAGAAGCAAAAGAAAGACCATGCATATTGCCTTTGCACTGTTGACACTGCTGCTGAAAAATAAGAAAACTTTTTGGAATAAGTTGCTTTCTTCTAGTTGAAAGGCTCTAAATCACTGAATGTAGCCTACTCTGCCCTTGCCTTAGCAAGCATCTGGGGTTTTTTTTAGCATAGTCTGCCTTGAAACAATCTGGTATGAATGTTCCCTCTGAGAAGTGGAAAGATACATTTATGCACAAACAACAGTGAGAGGAGACTAAAATTTTCATATGGAAGATGTTTGCACCATTTCTGGCATGGTGCAAAAGATAATGCTCCCCCTTGGCAAGAAAAAGAATTGCGTTCTCCTTGGATAAAAAAAGATATCTTTGCTATGGTCTTTACTATGTGAAAAAGAAATTTCTCTGCTGGTCTTGAATATGATGAAATGTTATTCAGTTCATATTATCTTGTAACTTGTTAGATGTTAGAGAAAGTAAATAAGCAATGAAGGCAAAGATGGGCATGATAATTTTAATTCTGGAATTTGTTTTGCATATCTGGTTCTCATGTAGGAAAAATATCTTGGCATCTGCTTTTCTTGCAAAATGTATGCTGTGAAATGAGTATTTTTTTGTGGAGTCACAATATAAAATAAAATTCTGGCCCTGCCTTAAATACCAGGATCTAATAGAAGCTGGGTTGATTACTACTTCTTACCATAGCATCACACATTTATACAATCCTGAATGTGAAGTTGAAAGAGCATTTGGAATAGATGTGTTTGTGGCATAACCAATCTGAGATCTAATCATCCAACACAATGTAATTGTACAGTCAGATTCGTGGGCTTTTCCCCCTTGTGTCAGGAACAGTACTCAGTGTGAGTACTGTCAGGATCAGGTTCCAGATCACAACTAGTGAGAAACACTACTTGTTACAGAAGGGTTTCTGTTATGTTGTAATGAATCACAAGAAGAGACAGTGACAGCTTAAGTAAACAGGATGCATAGCTTGTGGTCAATCAAGGGGTCTGCTTGAGAGATATTTGATTTACTGGCTAAAGATCTGAAAGTATCTGTGATACATGGCTAAACCCCCCCAATGGCTCAATTTTCTTTTTTTTTTTTTTTCTTATATTCAGATTTTCTAGATGATGCAGCAAATTGCAATAAGGCATTTTGTCTTATGCAACTTCATACAGCTGATGCAGCCTGCTGTAAATTTGGTGGCATGTGCAGAAAATTAAAGAAAAGGGAACTCATGTTTCTGAATGATATAGTAGAATTCTTGCTCCCTCACTGTTATCCCTGAATTCAGCATCACTTGTGGCACAAATGCACCACTGCTTGTAAAAATTATGCTCCACTTCTTCCCCAGCAAAACTGGAAAGTTTTAAGTGGAACTGCTGGTATCAGTTTACCTTAGGCATAGATATCAGTACATTCTCCAGTTTCCCCAGGGAAAGGAAAATGAGACTGCACAGATCACCTGCCCAGCCACAGTACTTTACTAGGCAATTTTGCCTTGGCAACAGTCTCTTGCAGCAGCTATGGCAGCAATACAAGTCTAATCTCGTGATCAGGGAGAATACTCTGAATGACCCACAAACCTGGAAAATCACACAAAGGTTCCTTCTAGTTCCTCAGTCTGTTGACTATCCACATGACATATTTTTCTCTGTTCCTGTTTTAAATAAGTAATAATTTTTAAAATTTACTCTACTCGCAGGTTTTCTTTTATGTTCTGAATTTCTGCTTAAAATATTCAGAATTTTAGATTGCAATCTTCTATGTTATAAAACCTGAATAAGCAGCAGTGATTTCAATGCAATGCTATTGAAAAAGGAGTCAGTATTTTTTTACCTTTGGAAAGAGAGTTAGAGCCATCCATAGGACAGAGACATAGAAATGGGAAACAAGGTGCAGAATTTAGATTTCGCATGCAGTCTAGGAGAGGAGATAACATTAAAATATTATTAGCCTCAATGAAGTTTCAACACATTTGAATTTTATTGTTTGTAAATTAGGTGCATGGTAGGTATGAAGCAAGGACAAACATCATCATCTAAACTCTCATATCTATCCATTATTATTCCTGCATTTATTTCTTACTGACTTTATAGTATTTCAAAGTTATGTGCACTTAATTTGCTTTACGTTGGTAGGCTACAGAACAGAAATACCTCTGATGTCATCACGCTCGGATATGGCACTCTCTCAGGCAGCTTAGATGAAATCACTATTGGAAATTCATGGGGCACAAGCAGAGGCAGGACACTTGCTGCGTGTATTGCAGAGCAATAATGCAGAAACTAGGCAGAAATGGGGTACATTCTGTGAGACACAACTGATATGTTGAGAAATTCTGTATTACAGAATTTCTTAGATAGGAAGGGACCTTTCAGATCATCTGGTCAAACTGTCAATCTAACTCTGACAAGAACCATCACTAACCTGTATCTCTGATGTCTGTTTTGGAGGTTTTTTTCCCTCAGTAGCAGTCATTTTGCAGCAGTTAGGAGTGTTTGGAAACCATTTCCCTTGTCAGCAAATTCCAACACCATAGTTTTGTACGTGGAAATTTTAACTTCCTATTTGCTATCAATTTCTGTCAGTTTTTACCTCCAATCGTGCTCTGCATTACTCTTTTAATGACTTGTCTTCACAAAACAAAAGCCTGTTATTAGTAATGACTGTGTTCAGTAAGACATTACAAAAAATCAAGAAATCAGTAAATACAACAAAGTGAAAAAAACATGTATTTTTACATCCAGGCATAAGATTTTCATTGCTATTTCAGCTGGTTTTGCTAGAGAAAAAAGCTAGATTTAGCTTCTGATGATTTTATTTTGAAAGTCCTTAATGATCTGTACTGGTGGGAATGAATTGTAAATACCAATATAATTTGAAAGCGGTAAAATTGCTTAATGTACATATGGTGGATCTAAGTCTATGGAGAAATGCTCCTTAAAATAAAGGGTTGTTGTACACTGCTTCAATGTAAGGAACATTTGAGCTGCACTTTCAATTGCAATGACTGCTATCTGCCTCAAACTTTCTTCAAAGAAGTCTGGTATCACTATGAGATGTTTCCAAGTATATATGTGCTCTAAATTTTCTACCACAATATCTTTCAAAGCATTTATCTCAAAGCAAATAAAGACTCCGTTAAAAAAGGAGGTGACTTACATAGAAATGATGACAAGCATTCCAGGGAAAATAGCATTCAAAAATAATAATCTGAAAACAACTGAAAGATGACAGACTCCTAGATGTGTCATTTGGGATTGAGTCATTGGGTCCTGTAGGTGGACTGGGACTTCTGTGACTGAGTTGATGATTTTCTATCATGCAGTAGGACCAGGAGTGACATTTACTTCAGAGACATTTTCATCAGTGAATCATCTCTAAGGGCAGTTGCTGCTGGTAAAAGATCAAAGTCAGAATCCAGTGATGTGTAAAAATAACAGGAATGGATGAAATCCCTAGGAGGGAAAGAGAAGATTATGTCATGCATCTCTATACACAGTCAAGTGTCATCAGTTGATTATTGTGCTAACAGTGCGGTTGCAAATCCTTACAGAGCAAGTTTAGTGCAGCCAGGCAAGCAGGTACACAGGGGACTACAAACTGGGCAGTAAAGTGTGGTAGGAAATGTAAGTCCTGTGGCGGC
>VZTY01012410.1:0-10495 GCA_013400935.1 Turnix velox | reverse complement strand
GAGAAGTTGTGGATGTCCCCTCAATCCCTGGAGGTGTTTAAGGCCAAACCCAAACCATTCTAAGTAACTCTCCCCCGTTTGCTTTGATGACATAAGAAGTTTCTAGCGCCTGAAACTAGAAGATTTCAACAGATGACCTAATATTGGTTATTTCTGCAGAACAAGCTCTTGCAATATTATACTCACACTGAACAGACAACAGCCGAAATTACTAGAAGCTTCATAGAAACCTAGAATGGTTTGGGTTGAAAAGGACCTTAAAGATCATCCAGTTCCAACCCCCCTGCCATGGGCAGGGACACCTCCCACTACACCAGGTTGCTCAATGCCTCATCCAGCCTGGCCTTAAACACCTCCAGGGATTGAGGGGGCATCCACAACCTCTCTGGGCAACCTCTTCCAGTGTCTCACCACCCTCACTGTAACCAACTTCCTTCTTATCTCCAGCCTATTAAGTACATTTCACATTTCTGTGTAAGAGAGAAATGCCTGAATCTCAGAAAGAAGGTACAAGCCTTATTTTCTGCCTATATTTAATTTCCTGTGACCAAAAATTTGTAAACAGTTAAGGAGTTCAGCTTCCCACCCCAACTGCCTCCCTTCAGGGGCTACACCTCCTAAAGGCAAAAACAATGTTTTTCAGAGTTTTATGGCTCATCTTGTTCCAAGCTGACTTTCATCTCCCAATGAGGTACATTGTTTTATATACAGTTCCTTTCTCTTCCCCTTTGGTGAGATAAACATCTACGAATTTTACAACGTTTTTATTGTACACCAAACTTTCTTTCTACCTTAGTTCTCACCCTAAAGCCAGCCCTGTTGTTGTATCTAATCCATGTGATGTAACACAAAGCACACACAGCCCTAGGACACAAGCTGCAACGTGAGATAAAGTCATTCAGATCCAAGAGATGCACGATATGTTGGATTCTGTTTTGTAAATCCTTGCCTGGAGAGAAGTTAGTAGGTTTGGTTTTTTTCAAAAACTCATATTTAGCAAGTACAGAATCATTGAATGGTTTGGGTTGGAAGGAACCTCAAAGATCATCTAGTTCCAAGCCCCCTGTCATGGACAGGGACACCTCCCACCACACCAGGTTGCTCAGTGCCTCATCCAGCCTGGCCTTAAACACCTGCAGGGATTGAGGGGGCATCCACTGCCTCTCTGGGCAACCTCTTCCACTGTCTCTCCACTCTTACAGTAAAGAACTTCTTTCTTACATCCAGCCTAAATCTCCCCTCTTCCAATTTTTATCCATTACTCCTAGTCCTGCCATCCTTAACCCTATTAAGAAGTCCTACCCCAGCCTTTCTGTAGCCCCTTTCAGGTATTGAGAAGCTACTCTGAGGTCCCCCCTGAGCCTTCTCTTCTCCAAGCTGAACAACCCCAACTCCTTCAGTCTGTCCTCAGAAGGGAATCCTGATTCAAGCTCCAGCTCGAAATGAAAAGGTTTATATTTCTGTAGGCACCTAATGAAATCTAAATATAGACATTGTACTTCATTCAGATTCTGTCACACACCCCAAAAATTCAATAAAGCAGCCTGATGCCCCCTGGGGAGGGGAGAACATGAACCAGATTTTGTTTCCTGCTCCACTCATACTTCCACCTCCAGGTATTTGTTCCAGAAGGACACTAATCCTAGGAAATTACCTTAAAAATTATTAGTGCTCACAATTATACATACTAAATAAAAAGAACTAAATGTCACTTGCCAAGTCATTCTAAACATATTTTAGGAAGTCTGAAAATGCAAAACCAAGCATTTTCCCCCCCTGAACAGTAATAAAACACACTCCTAGAAACTAAAATCAGCCCATAACAGGCTTCAAGTGATTGATTCAATCAGTGGAGAGAACATGCACCTTTGTATAAACAAGTCCTATTAATTACCCCTACTTTATAAGGTTGAAAGTAGCCATAAAGTGTTAAAAAAACCCTGAAGATCAACATTTCTACAGGCATCACTTTGATCAACCATATATTAAAATGGTTTTCAATCTAGTACTTCCACACCTCATCTACAAGAACAGGCTGAGAGAGCTGGGGCTGTTGAGGATGGAGAAGAGAAAGATCCAGGGAGACCTCCCAGTGGCCTTCCAGTGTCTGAAGGGGCTCCAGGAAAGCTGGGGAGGGGCTGTTTGCCAGGGCATGGAGACACAGGATGAGGGGCAGTGGTTTGAAACTAGAGCAGGAAAGGGTTAGATGAGACACGAAGAAGAAGTTCTTCCCCATGAGGGTGGTGAGACACTGGAAGAAGTTGCCCAGAGAGGTGGTGGAGGCCCCATCCCTGGAGACTTCCAAAGCCAGGCTTGCTGAGGCTCTGAGAAACCTGAGTAGCTCTGAAGAGCAGTCCCAGAGAAGCACCAAGGAGAAGACTGTCTGCCCTGACTTGCTCAAGGGAGACCAGCACAAAGCCAATTTGGACACACAAAGTGCACATCTGAAAGAGTTCACAGGATTTCCACATTCTCCCTGTGTGCTGTAATTCAAGGCGCTTGTGCCACACAACCTTGTAGATGTGAATAAGCAACAGCTTGCAGTAAATTCAAAACAAACTCATTTACAAGAATAAGATGCTTTCCCACAGACACAAGCAACAGCCTTCCAAGAGCTCCAGCATCCCTTGATGCGTGGCTGAGAAGTTTGTCACTAACTGCCAAAATGAACACACAGTAAAAGAAAACCCAAACCCTTACATTTAAACAAGCAATAAAGAGGAAAATAATGTACCTCATATTTGTTTGCACAGTCCAAAGAGTATCTTCTATTAGCTTGGAAAGATCAGTCAAGTTAAATGACTTTGTACCCATAAGTATATATTTACATTTATCACTACAGATTTTTATAAATATTAACTAGGAATATTTTTTATTTATTAAGCATATTTATGCTGCCATACTACTGTATGCATAGACATGTAAATAATACAGTGATATACAACTAAAACATACACAAAGAAGTTTAGCTTTACTAGTCAGCTCCACAAGGAGATACAAATAGGAGCTACTGAAAAGTGTGTTTATATCATTAATCAGAAAGAATCACAGAATGGTTTGGGTTGGAAGGGACCTTAAGAGATCATCTACATCCAAGCCCCCTGCCATGAGCAGGGACACCTCCACTACACCAGGTTGTTCAGTGCCTCCAGGGAGGGGGCATCCACAACCTCTCTGGGCAATCTCTTCCAGTGTCTCACCACCCTCACAGGAAAGAACTTCTTTCTTCTCTCCAGCCTCAATCTCCCCTCTTCCAATTTGCATCCATTACTCCTAGTCCTACCATCACATATCCTAACTAAAAAGTCCTACCCCAGCCTTTCTGGGGTACCCTTTCAGGTATTGAGAAGCTACTCTGAGGTCCCCCTGAGCCTTCTCCAGGCTCAACAGCTTCAATTCCTTCAGCCTGTCCTCAGAAGGGAGGTGCTCCAGCATTCTCATCATCTTTGAGTGCCTCCTCTGGACCTGCTCCAACAGCTCAATGTCCTTCTGTTGAGGGCTCCAGAACTGGACACAGTAACTCCAGTTGGGGTCTCACCAGAGCCCAGTAGAGGGGCAAAATCACCTCCCTTGACCTGCTGATCACACTTCTCTTGATGCAGCCCAGGATTCAGTTGGCTTTAAGGAAACAGTTGGCTTTAAGGAAACAATCTACTTAATTACCAGTGGTGCAGGACTCCTAAAGGACAGTCAAACTTTCAGTTTTTCATTAATATCAAGACAACAGAGCCCTTTGGCTCAGCTTGCAGGACTTCTAATCACAAAGGATGTCTTTGATGGGTAAAATGAGCCCACAGAGGAATTGGCAACTGAGAATTTACTGCACTGTAAGAGCAGTTGGCAGAACTTACAAGGAACCCCCTGAGATAATTACTGCCAAACAGCCTCAGGTGTTTTCCAAACCTCATTATCAGATTTTGATGGTTTAGACCTCTTTAAAATAGGAAAATTATATATCTAAGTGCAGACGTTATCAGATGAAATGTTTAGGTTCGGTTGTTTTTTTTTCAAAGGAAGGTATTAGATGGTTTTACAAGTTTCTGTTTACTTTTTTTTAAATTGAGACAGTTAATTTTGAAATTAAACCTTTACACCATGGCTCTATCATTATGGCAAAGAAAAAATTATGAGAATCAACATCTCACATATTAAAAATCCTAATAAAAACCCCAATAAAATTTTACCATTGGGATTTATTTCAAAAATGTTCTTGTTATGTGTGTTCAAAGTGGGGAAGAAATTGCCTCTTCACTACTTGCTTTTGCCATGTTGTATCAGACTCATTTTTTAGCCTTTTTGATTTTGCAAAAACAAACAGTTAAACACAAGTGGATAATTACTTTGCTGTGTGTTGTCTTGAAGAGATGAAGTGTCTTTGTTGATAATCAACTAAGATGAAGCTAATTTTTAAGTTCTATCAAAACATGTAACTTACTCCAGGATGGAATGAGTGGCAGCTTGGGGATGGTACCGGTAGAGCAGGAGACAATGGTTTACTCGAAAGACTTCACCACCCTTCTGGATGTGTTTGTAAAAAAACAGCAAATCTTCTGGAACACCCTGGAAGAGAAAAAGTTATTTCAAACCAGAAAGTAACCAGTATTCATAGATACATCTGAAGACACATTTTATTCTTCAGCTAAATGGATAAGGTGTATGTGTCTATGAAGTTATCTCATGGGTCACTAAGTAACTGGATTTGTAGAAAAGATAAAAGCTATTACAAAAGCAAACAGCATTATTTTAAGTGCAACTGATGGCAGGGACAGAGGTGAAAAAATAAACACCATTTCCTTTGCCAGTGCTATTAAGCTTGGTACAGGTTAGTCCCAGAAGATATCACCCAGCCAAACAGCTCATGAAGCCTGATGTGGGAAGTCACCAAACCATTCACTAAAGGGGATCTGGGATTTCAGAAGAGTGGGGTTTTATTTCACTACAATTTAATTCTTTCTTTGGTTGCCAAATCCTGGTCTCTACTTAGTAAAGGCAAAACAGGCCCCATAATAAGAGACCTTATGAAAAACCACTTCAGAATGAGAAACATCTGAAAACAAAATGTTTTGCCTTGAAACTTATTTCCATGATACCTTTTTCCTTCATGAGATTGCAAACAACACTGCTGGAACTCTGCAAGAGAAAAATCTCCTGGAGCTGGGGATCCATGAATAACAGGGACATAAATCTCAGCCTCAACTTTAGCTGTTCTGTCTGAGCACAGAGAAATAATAAAAGCACAAGTTTAAAAAGAAATTGAATTTTTTCCCCATTACCACAGCTCCAGAGTTTCTTACATAATTAAGAAAAGGAGATTCTCTAATTAAAGTGCTGGACACAAAATCCATCTGTGGTTTCTTCTGGCCTTCTCACTAGAAAAGCAAACCAGTTCAAGGAGTGTTTCTCATACCCACAGCCCCCAGTGGCCATTTCAGACAAGGGTGGGCTGGAGAAACCAGACTTCAAAATAGCTTTTAACCTACAAAACAAATCCAAACCACTCAGATGAACACATGTATCTCAGGAGAAATCAGAACCAAATCAAGCTTTGTACTTCACAGCTCCAGAGTTCACTATATGACAGATTGATTTAAGGAACTGCATTGGGCCACACTCCCAGATTCTGTATAAAACATGTTCTGAGGTGATCAGTTGTTACAGGCAACTCATCTGGGGCTATTGTTTGTCCTTGTGGATGTCTGTCTGACTTCCAATTTAGAAGATGAAAAGCAAAAGAAAAATTAATACAATTTGTGCTTTTTATGAATCTGTAGAATACAGACCTGTCAGGTTCTCATCAGCCACCATTTCAGATTATGCTTGGGCATTGACAGTGATCACAAAAAAGGAATCCATTTCCAACAATCCAGATCTTGACCACAAATAAATATTCATTTCTAAAATAATTTAGTAAATATTGTTTTAAAAATCTGTTTCACATAAAGCCTGGATGGACAGAGAGACACACATACACATGCATATCTATGTACCTGTGATTAAAAAAATATTACATCATAGCTTATATATCTACATTCATCTAGTCCACTCTCATTAACATAAACATCAAATCACAATTTCTTCCACGGAAGAATTAACTTCCATTTGTTCTAAGCACTGAATTATGAAGAACAGGTGTTTGGATTTAATTCCAAATGAGAAATGCAGCTTTTTGGCATGGAAACACTTTAGCAAATGGAGAAGGCAGAAACATGGAGATTTTTTGGCTTGTTTCTGTGTTTACTTACAGCAAAATGACACTTACAGGTCCTGCTGTTAAAATACAAATCCAAAAATGGAGATGGAAGTGATCAAACTCACAGTCAGAGTATGGGTCAGGTCAGAACACACACACAGGGGAAAGATACTTGAGAGTGCTCAGTACTAGTTTGTAACAGCTCTGTTGATAAACACAGAACATCTTTCTTTGCCCAAAAGGAATTGGTTTAGAATGAAATGAGTTGAATCAGGACAAAAACAGTGCTAAATGCTAAAAGATTTAGGATTTGATTTTGTGCCCTCTGAACTCACACAGGACAAAGGGCTTGGCTTCACTGCTCTGCTCAGATTTGCTGTCACCCTTCTTCATAGGGTTGTGTTTTTTTTGAAAGTCCTCTCTATCAGCCACAGAGTTTGAGTCTGGACATGTTTTAATACTTCACAATAGGGACAACAACTTGAACTTATCACCAATAATTTTTAAAGGACATATTAGGCACTATGGCTGAAAAATAATTGGGATTGTCAGTGGAATAACTGGAATAACCAGTGGGAAAGTCTCTACACAATTAGATATATGAAGCGAAACCAAAAAAAAAACCCCAAGAAAAGCAGAAGAAAAAAAAAAACCAAATGCAAAACTAAAAGCAAAAAGCACAGAACAATTGTCTGCTTAACTTAACCTCTTGAACTCTGTAATTAGGCTCACTCTTCTATTGTTGTTACTATGTTTTAGCTTGCTTTTTTGTTTGAGCTTACTAACAATGCTCATCAAGTTAGGTCAAACCTCCTTCAAAGAATGAAAATACAATGATAAGGAATAATAATAATAATTTAAAAAAAAAGAAATAAGAAGCATGGGTCAGTGAATGTAGACTGTAATGGGAGCCAGGCATCATTCCCAGCTCTCCCATTCACTCCCTGTGTAATTAAGGGCAAATCTTTCCACCACTCTAAACAATTCTGTCCTCTATCTGCAGACTCCTTAAATTATAATTTTTTTTGGCAGCCCAAAGAATAACATTTGTATATTCTCATACAGACAAATACATGTGTGTGCATGTCTGTATGTTTATAGACACGTTGTATGGCACAGGAGGGCTCTGTTTAGACACTATAAAAAGAATAACAATAATCTGTTGCAGTTTAAATAATAAAATTTGAAATAGGCTTAGCAGATTATTTTTGGGAGTAGCATTAAACAAAGAAAGCTTTCCAAAAAAAACCTCAGAACCATCCATTCCAGCCCTAAAATCTCAACAAAGCTACTGGAAGCAAAACACAGAATGGATCCAAATGTGTCTGAATTATCTATTTGCCAACATTTCCTCTACCACAAAAAATGCCTCCAATCAACATCCCTGGGTTTTATTCCACAAACATGCCCATGCACCTAAAACAACCAAATTGAACTCACATAGGAAACATAAAAAAGAAAAAGATGATCTAACTATCAATAGAGAAACTCTCCCAGTTAACAGCTCTTTCATTTGTAACCTCTCAGTGCTGATCCTGGAGGAGAAGCTACTGACCATCTTCCAACAAGATAACTACAATTGACAAGTGGATATGAGACAAGTGATTTAATGATGGTAGTTTTATGGCACACTGTGACCTCCCCTTCTTCCTTCACCTCAGGGATATAAATCTTCCCCCATAGGAGATGGTATTACCATTTCTTTGCCTTCCTCTACCCCTTTTCCAACCTCTCACCAAATCTACCTTACTTTTCAGACACGGTTCATAATGAAATCATGAGCTGAGTTCTGGTAAGCTCTCAGATCTGTGGAAACTATTTCAGAGACCAAAGAGGATCCTGAATATCTGAACCATTCTTTAAATGTTTCCAGCTATGCTGAAGTAACTAACAAATGACTTAGATCCTGCTACAAGGTCCATCTCAGTTTCATTC
This sequence comes from Turnix velox, assembly GCA_013400935.1. Taxonomy (NCBI): domain Eukaryota; kingdom Metazoa; phylum Chordata; class Aves; order Charadriiformes; family Turnicidae; genus Turnix; species Turnix velox. Next base: position 2,370 of record VZTY01012410.1, on the reverse strand, counting down.
TTCAAGCACCACAGTTACCGCAAAATAACTGTATTTGGTTTACAACTGAGTTTCTCATTTAAAAAAAAAAAAGGGAATTTATACAGAAAACAACTTCCATGTTGTTAGATCTCAGATTTTACCTCAGCCTCTTTGCCTAGTGTTTCTAAATAACAGTCTAAACAACAGGTTTAGGATTTTCAGAGGCTGTTAGACCAAGGGATAGTTCCTGGACCCAGTAGCACCCATATAATCTGCAGCACTCACCTTTCCACCTTCATCAAACTTCCCCACATGAAAAAACCATTCTCGAGAGCAGAACCAGGTTGGCATAATCACAGTAGGTCCATGGGAGGTAAACACCTAGGGAAGGGTGAAAAAACCCCTCAGTATTAACAGAATGTCAAACCCAGCTTTTGAAGAACAAGGTGGACTTTATGCATTCACCCAAAATCCTGCTTCTACCTAACCTTGAGCAATTTTAAGAACTGAGAAATGCAGATGCAAAAAATTCAGCACATGCTTAGTGGCTGAAATGTGGTGTGTACCAGGAGCTCTGAGATGTCCCAGTCCAACTAGCATGTTCTTTATTACCAGGTGAAGTATTTTTCCAAGAAAGAGACTGAACTTGTCAAACAGAATGTGCAGAGTTCAGAGAGGAGCATACATCCACTGCCAGGAAGAAGTAGATGCAGGGAGATGCAGAGCCCAGCCTGGTTCACAAGGACAGGAAAAAACAACCCCATATCTTCAAGCACTAATGAAAATGCTGATCCTGTGATGCTTAGATCAACTTACCAAGCAAATTAGATTAGAAATTTAACCAAAATTCCACACATTATTTACTTATACATTTCTTATGGCATGAATATATGACCAGGCATCCATCCTAGGGTGAAACTCAGCACACCCTAACTCCAGGAATATCATGATAGGACTTCAGAAAGGAATCCTAGGGTGACTCTTCACAATACAGACAAATTTTAGGCTGTCATAGTTAGACAGAATAATCCTACCAGTTAATGATTATGAACAAACACATTAGCAGCTTCTTCATAATTGAAATACCGTGGCTTCAGAAGGGCTAAATGTCAAAAGCTCCTCTCCAAAAAGTCAGTGGGAGCTGAAAGAGTCAAAATAATCCCAGAAAACCAGAGCAGACATGATTAGCCAGGACATGCTTATTAGCTCCACACTAATTACAAGGGCAATTGAGTATGGTCTGAACCAAACAATGACCAAACAGTAATCCCAAAAGAAAACAGGAGGAAGAAAAGCTAGGCCAGAATGTGCTGCATTGAGTCTCCTTTTTGAATGAAAGAAAATCTTCAAAAGAAAGTCTTGAGTCTATTGGAACATGTGAAATGTGTTTGGAGGGGCTGGAATGCCATTTCCTCAGTTGAGCCAGGTTCATCAGAGAACAGAAATGCACTTAAAGATGTAGCTCAATGTAATTAGTCATGCTCACGTGCAAAAAAGTTTAAATCCCACATATCTTAGATAATCTGCGTTCCACTCATGTATCTAAAGTGAAAACAAAGAGAACAAATTTGAAACGCTGAGAAAACAAAAAAAACCCATGGAACTGTCACTTCTGTTAATGCAGATAACGATGATCAGACATTGATGTCCTTCCTGAATCTCACAATCTTCTATGGTTTAATGTCCATCTCAGAAAAGATACTGCAGGGGAACCCACACAGATAAAACTGAGCCTGCTGAAGAAGTGGCTGGATTGCCACATCCGATTTTAGGGACTTATCCTTCAAGAAAACCTTTGAAGCTGGAACACTGCACCAGCTAAGAGCCAGCAAATTGAAAAAGCAGTTTTTCTATGGGAATCAAAATAAACTTTAGGACATTTAAATCTATGCTGCTAATCTTGTTCCTAATGGTAACATTGGTGAAGATTAAAAAAAAAATTATTTAACTCAGTTTTCAGCTGGATCTGATGCACCCTGATCAGAACAACCACAACAACACTAGTATGAAAAAAGGACACCAAACCCAGAGAGGAACAACAAGACCATTCCTTTCCGCAGCAGTACAGATAATCTATAAATAATCTTTAGCCAGATAGGGGGAACTGTCTGCTGAAAGTCTCGACAGACAGAACATCTATATTAATTCAAGAGCTCTCCCACTCACCCTGCCTCGGGCTCTGCACTCACCTGACCCCATGCTCAGCTAGATCCAAGCCCTACATTGGTAAGAAAGCTGTAATTTTCTTGTCTTCATTGTCAGTAGCTTTAGTTCTCTCAATCAATTCATTGTGGGACCAGACAGCAATACTGCTGCCATACTGGAGGGGGAAAGAATAAGCTCTGGAGAAGAAAAAAAGACCTTGCTTTTTGGTCATCGCTCACAGCTCATAGAATCATAAAATCACAG
>VZTY01012409.1:5763-16958 GCA_013400935.1 Turnix velox | reverse complement strand
GGGGGGGGGTGTTCAGGGCAGGATTTGGGGCCGTGGTGGTGGTTGTGGGATCCCAAATCCTGGCTCTGCCTCTGCTGCTCCCCAGTCCTGGCCTCCTCTGAGCCTGGACCAGCCCCTGGTGTCTGGGACACTGGCCTTTGTTTGGGAGAATAAAGTTAGTCCTGTTACTCAGCCCGTCGCTATTCCAGCAATTCCTGCCTCCACTGGCAGTGGGGGAAACATTCAAACATTCCTGCCTGGAGGTGGGGAGGGGGGGNCGTCCCATACAATCCCAGTAACTCGTCCCATACAACCTCAGTATCTCATCCCATAAAATCCCAGTAACTCGTCCCATACAATCCCAGTAACTCGTCCCATACAACCTCAGTATCTCATCCCATAAAATCCCAGTAACTCGTCCCATACAATCCCAGTAACTCGTCCCATACAACCTCAGTATCTCATCCCATAAAATCCCAGTAACTCGTCCCATACAATCCCAGTAACTCGTCCCATACAACCTCAGTATCTCATCCCATAAAATCCCAGTAACTCGTCCCATACAATCCCAGTAACTCGTCCCATACAACCTCAGTATCTCATCCCATAAAATCCCAGTAACTCGTCCCATACAATCCCAGTAACTCGTCCCATACAACCTCAGTATCTCATCCCATAAAATCCCGGTAACTCATTCCATACAATCTCAGAATCTCATCCCATAAAATCCCAGTAACTCATCCCATACAATCTCAGAATCTCATTCCATAAAATCCCAGTAACTCATCCCATACAATCTCAGAATCTCATTCCATAAAATCCCAGTAACTCATCCCATACAATCTCAGAATCTCATTCCATAAAATCCCAGTAATCCATCCCATAAAATCCCAGTAATCCATCCCATAAAATCCCAGTACCTCATCCCATCCACCTGGCTGGTGCCCCCTTGGGTGAGCAGAGGAGGTGAGGGAAAGTCAAGTCACCTCTGGGACTCCAGTAGAGGTGACACTTTCTCCCTGTGTTTTCTGGGAGCTTTATCTCCCAGTGCCACCAGTTTCCAAGGAAAACTTTGCCACTGCCAATGGGACTCCCCCACAAAGCCACAGGAGGGGAGGGTGTTGTTTTCTCCCCCTTTTCTGCCCTTTACTTTGTGATAGGAAAAACCAACAGGCTGAGCCCAGGGTCCCTCTGTCCCCGGGAACCTCCCACCTCCTTGGGCTGCTTTGTTTCCCAGGGGAAAAAGGTGGAAAATCAGCTCCTAAACCTCCTTGGAGGGTGGGGAGACACTGGAAGAGGTTGCCCAGAGAGGGGGTGGAGACCCCATCAAGCCTGGAGACATCCAAGAGCAGTCTTGCTGAGGCTCTGAGCAACCTCATCTAGTGCAGGATGTCCCTGTCACTGTAGGGGGTGGCACTGGGTGGACCCTGAACTTCCTTCCAACTTTGGGATTCTATGACAAGACACAACATCTGAGGCTTCAGCACCAACAAACCAGCGATGCTCAGTGAGATGCTAGGAGCTCAGTCCCATCTCCAGCAACCCTGCCAGCTCTGGCTACCAACTCTGAGCCTGTGGCCACCAGCAGGGGCAGAGATTTGGGGCAGGGCTGAGCCATGGAGGTGACAGTGGGATCCTATCCCAGCTGTAGTGGGAAAGAGGATGTGGGAGCTGCTGGAGGCTGTGGCTGCCAGGGCTGGTTTGCTGAGGCTGAACACATCCAGCCTCTGGGGCAATTCCTCTTTCACTTCTGGCTGGGGCTGCTGGGAGGATGCATAAATGGAGACTTGAAACTGAAACCCACCAGAGTTTGGTGCCACCAACACCCTCCTCCTGCCCCATCCCTTACCCTGCACAAGGAGGTCCTGCTGGAGAGATCTGGGTTGTATCAGCACCCCCTGCCCAGGGTGGAATGGGGCTGGAAGACACATGGACTGGACCTGGAGGACACACGGGCAAGTTGAAGCTGGGGGACACACAGACTGAGGGTGGAGAACACACACTCTGGGTCTGGAGACCACAGAGAGGGAAGGTGGAGGACCCACGTGGAGCCTCAGGAGAGCCACGAGTGGGTCCTTCTCCATGCTTTTTTGAAGGGATGACCCTCTCATTGCCTCTCTCTCCTGCCTCTCAACCCCTCCCCTAAAGAACCCAAGAGAATAGACCCTTCCTGCCATGTGTCTCATCCTAAAGAGCTCCTGAAAAGGCTTTGTGTGAGCTCCAGGGCTCAGTGGCTTTAATGTGTCCGCCCCAGGCTGAGGCAAAAAGCTCAGGGCACCTCAACTGGGGCTCCTCGACTCGGTGCCCAACTGGGAAACAAAGGGAGGAACAACAAGAAGGGAGTTCTGTCCCTTCCCAGCCCTGGGGACATTAAACAAACCCCCAAGAGAACCCATTCTCCTTTTGTCAACCCCGCAGGTCGCTCAAGGTTTGATCTGCAGCCCAGAGCAGGCAGATGGAAAAATTCCTGGCCAGGGTTTCTGGATCAGGTCCCCGTCCTTTTCTCCTGCACAGGGAGGGCAAAGCTGCCTCAAGGATGTTGCTTGCCAGGGTTTGAACCCCAAAAAATCCCCACTTCCCAGGGCCAGGAGAGCAGCACCGGGACAGGCAGAGCCTTATCTCAGCTGGGGACACGTGTTGGCCAATGTGCCAGGGCTGGGCACACACTGGGCACCCCTGGGCTCCAGGAGCTCCAGCCCCAGCAAGAGACTGGGGCAGAGGAGTGTCCCAAAGGCCTGAGAACCTCCTCACCTCCTTTTTTGCAGTCTTTGTCCTGCGAAGAGACAATTAAAAGGTCTTCCCTGGGTGTGACACACGGCGTGGGGACTCCCAGAGCTGCCCTGTCTGGTTTGGGAGGGTGATGTTCCCCCCACCTGCCTCCTGCTCCGGGGTGGCCCCTTGTCCTGTCCTGGCTGTGGCAGCTTTCCCTTACCACCAGAGGGTGAGGGTGCTGGGAGAAGCCCTCCCTGTCTCCTGCTCAGCCCTCTGGGACTCACTGGGGAAACTGGACGTGGATCCAGGTCCTGTCACAGGCTCAGATTGTGGGGCAGATCATCCTGGAACTCGGCTCCTCTTGCCAAGGGACATCCCAGGATCCAAAGGGACAGACTCAGCAGTGACCCCACTCCCTGTGGGAAGGAGCAGGCTCTTGTTTGATGCCTCCACCAAGGAGAAAAACCTCCTGCAGACAATGAAGCTTTACCCCAAAGCAGCCTGGAGGCTTGGAGCAGAGAGAGAGGAGAAAAAAACCCAAACCCAAAAGTTTTCATTCCACAGCCCTCAATGGCTTGGGGGAACTCTTGTGGCCACCTCAGCAGCTTGTTTGCTGGGCTCCCCAGCCCCACGTTGGACTGGTTTGGGGTGGAAGAGGTTTTGGGGGCCAAGGAGAGCGGGGGGAGCAAGGGAGAGAGGCAGCAGCCCAGAGCTGGGCATAATGAGAGGGTGGATTTCCTCAGTTATAGGATCACGCCCCTAATCCCCGGCTTTCGAAGGTTGAGGTGAGTGACAAGAGCTGTGGGACGAGCCTTTGCCTCCCTCCCACCCACTGGGCTGGGAACTGGGGAGCACCAGCACCTCCCAGACACAACTGCCCAGCTCCCAAACACCCCACAGCACCCTCCGCCTCCCTTTGGGATCACCTAAAACCCCACTGCTGCTCCAGGGGGGATAGATCTTCTCCCACCCATCCCCTCCCCAGCTCAGCCCATCCTGGTGGCTCCTGGGCACAGGGAGCTTGGGCTGGAATCTTCTCCCAGAGGCAGGAGCTGCCAATTTGGGAGTTTGGGACTTACCTGGGGCTGAGGGGAGCTGAGGGGAGCCATGGGAGCATCCCACTTTCTACAGAGCCCTGCAAAGGAGGAATTCCCTTTATTTTGGCCAAAAAGAGGGATGAGGGGGCAAAGGAGAACTTCAGGAGTCAGGCTGGACCTGCTCTGAGTCTCTGGCTTCTTCTGCAGGGCAGGTTCTGCTCAACTGAGGAAAAAAAAACAAAAGAAAATCTTATTTTAACCCTTCTTTTTTCCCACTGCAGCCCCACCAGTCCCTCACAAAAGCCCTGAATGTGGCTTCCACTCCCCTCAGAATCACAGAATCACAGAATCACAGAATGACCCAAAGGATGAAGAAAGAAGCACCTGAAAGGCAGAAGCTGGAGAGATGAGGGTCAGTTTTGGCACTGGACAGACCCTGCTCCTCAGCCAGCAGCTGGGTCTTGTCCCCATGTTCCCTTCCTGTGTCACTTGTGCAGCCTGAGGGCAGGATGGGTTGAGGTGGGACGTGAGGCAGCTGCCTGCACACAACAAATCATCCCCCAAAATAACTAGTGGGGGGGTTAATTAGTGCAATTAGCAACATCAGGCTCATCTCCAATTCTCTAGGCATTAATGAGAAGGGGAGGGTTCCTGGGTTAGGTCACCCTTGACGTGGGACAGGAGTGAGAATGTGCTTACTCACCTCTGGCACGGGCAGCCCCTCATCCAGCCCCAAATGAGCAGGTTGGCTTCAAAGGCTGAGTTCCAACCCATCTCCCCAACAAGAGTAACCCCAAAGCTGCTGAGAAGGACACAGCAAGAGGACACACCATGTCCTGGGGTTGTTGTCACCATAGAGAAGGTCTACATCCCTCCTCTCTTCCCATATGACAAGAAACTTTGTGAGGGTGAGAGAAGAGTGTCCCAGGCTGCCCACAGAGGGTGTGGGGTCTCCTTCTCTGCAGACATTCAAACCCCACCTGATGTGGGACCTTATCCAGGTGTTCCTGCTCCAGGCTGGGACCAGATGATCTCTCCATGTCCCTTTCCAGTCCCTGACCTTCTGGGATTCTGTAAAAAAGGAGATAAATTCCTCCCCCCACCACCACCGGAGCCTTTTCTGAAGGGAGCAGGCAGGGGAAGGAGGAGCAGGAGAGAGAACTGGCTCAACTCGTTACACGGGTGCTGCTGGAGAAGGGCTGGTTTGGGCGAGTGGCACCTACACCACGATGGCCAGTCTTTAAGGAATGCATCCAGGATCCATCAAGGGGAGCAGTAATTAGGTGAGTCAGGCCCTGGACACGCGGATTTAATTGGGATTTCAAGCCCAAGCCACGTCTAATTGCACATTAGGAGGAGGATGCTTAAACTAATCAGCTCTTCCAGCCTGGGAGGCTGGTGAGGAGAAGGAATCACAGAATCCCAGAGTGTCAGGGGTTGGAAGGGACCTGGAGAGATCACCGGGGCCCATCCTGGAGCAGGAACACCCAGAGCACACATCTGGTGGGGTTTGAATGTCTCCAGAGAAGGAGACCCCACACCCTCTGTGGGCAGCCTGGGATACTCTTCTCTCACCCTCACCAAGTTCCTTCTCTTATTTCTGTGGAACCTCCTGAGTTCCAGCTGCACCCATTGCCCCTTGTCCTGTCACTGGGGGTCACTGAGAAGAGCCTGGCTCCATCCTCTTGACACTCACCCTTTCCATATTGATGACCATGACTGAGGTCTCCCCTCAGTCTCCTCCAAGCAGAAGAGCCCCAGCTCCTCAGCCTTTCCTCAGCAGACCCATCTCCCTCAGCCTGAAGGGTGTCTTTGCCTCCAGCCCCTCTTTGGCTTAGAGGGCAAAACAAACCAGGGGCCATACAAACAGCCTGGAGGGAAGGGGCTGCACGGTGGCATTTTCTCCTCTGAAGGCAGGGTGACACTGCTCCTGCCCGAGCTGGGCTTGATAGTGGGGAGATAAGCAGGGTAAATATGCTGTGGTGGCAGGAGAAGGCAATGATCAACCACCCCCCCCACACACAACCCTCTGCCATCACAGACATCCCCACTCCTCACCCAAAAAAAAAACCAAACCCTCCTGGCCAGGAAGGAGAGAGGTGGGAACAGGCAACAACACTCTGGGAGAACATTGTGAGCTCTCAGGAGTGAAGAACACAGGTTCCCACTTGCACAGAGAGAGAATTTCTTACCCATCCCCTGGCATTGCTCCAGCCTCACACCTGGCTCCAAAACCACCTGGAAATCCTCTTCTCTCCTGGAAACATCATTGTTTCCCCTTGGCATCCACGGGACAGACCTGCAAGGGATGAGGGTAAGGAGGGTGCAGGGACACTCCTTGGCAGGGCTCAGTTGTGCAACATCTCCAGGCCGTGGAGCAACCTTCTTTGTGGTTTGTTTGGGTTTTTTTTCTCCTCATTTCCTACAGAAACGTGACTTTGCCACAGATATCATTCATTCCCCTCCATAAATTGAGGGTGCCAGGAGCCCATTGCAATCCAGTTTGTGCAGGCTGAGATGGGTGGTGGGGCTGAGGGGATCCACCCAGCAGAGGGAGGGAGCAGCACCTGGACTCCAACACAAAAGCAGGAGCTGCTGGAAGAGAAAGAGCAGGGAAAAAGCAGGTACCTCCTCAGCTGGAGACTTCTCCAGCCTCAACAACCCCAGCTCTTAGTCTAGCCTTGTAGCAGAGGAAGCTCCAGCCCCCTCATCATCCTCTTGGCCTCCTCAAGACCCTTCCCAACAGCTCCATGTCCTTGTGCTGAGGGCTCCAGAGCTGGAGGCAGTAACTCCAGACAGATTTGCAATGGAAAAGCAGAAGCTCCATCAGGCAGGGCCAGGAGAAGGGCCAGGAGGGTTGAAGAGCACAAGTTACACTCACAGTTTCACGTTTCTCACTCACAGCCCTCACTCGAGGCTCAACCGGGCAGCAAATGTGTGTGTGTGTGTGTGGGACACACACAGGACCAAGCTTGTGCCATCCTCCAGTGGCTCAGCTCTGTCCCCAAGCCCTGCGGGGGCCGAGCAGCCTCCCTGGGGCTGCTCATCTCAATGGAGCGTTTGTCTCCTGCTCAGAGCCCAGGGCTCCAGCGCAGCTATAAATGGAAAGAGGAGCCGGGCACAGACACAGCCTCCTCCCACCCTGCCACAGCTCAAATGGCACAGGCAACACCCCACTGACTGCTGAGGAGGAGGAGGAGGAGGAAGGCAGCAGGGCAGAAAGAGCAGCAGGCTCGGAGAGAAGCTAATTCCAGAGATGGAGGTAGAGTTTGAACACCAGGCTGGGTTCTAGACACCCACTCACCTGCAGAAGCTGCCACCCTCGGCACCTCAGCCAGCACAGAGCAGGGAGCTGCTTCTGGCATTTTAGAGATCTGACAAATTCCTCCTGCTTTGCATGTGTCTGGAGCTGGGAGAGGAGAAAAAGCAGCCAGAGATGTAAAACCTGCATTAGCACCCCTGGCACCCAGCTGGTGACACAATCTGGGTTCCTTTTGGAGGCTTCTGAAGGCATCCTCTGGCCACCAGCCCTTTGCAGAGCTGCTGCAGGGCACGTGTTGTACAACACCAAGGCTTCTCCACTCTCCACAGCCAGCAGAAGCCAGACCAGTCTGCTACAGGGACAGCAGCAGGGACCTGAAGGCAAGGATCTTCTGGGGAAGAGCCACAGACACCCCAAGACTTGGGCCAAGGCTGAGAGAAACACTTGGACACACAGAGCCCAAATCTCCCCAGGCACTTCCTCATTTCTCCACCACCCTCCTCTCAAAGAGGGGAAAAACAACAAGGACAGACTACAAGCTGTGAAGGGGAAAAAAAAAAAGGGAAAAAAAAAAAAGGAAAAAAAAGAAAAAAAGGTACCTGTTTTTGAAAAAAAATGATTTGCCAATTAACAAAAGAGGGATCCAAATGTGGGCTGTAAACATTGATAGCTCCTTTCTGATGACAACTAGTGCTTTCCACCAGCCTCCCTTTGTGAGCCCTGATCCTCTCCAACAATGACAAACCCCACTCTGTCAGGGCTTTTGCTGCCCTGCTTCCAGGGACACAAATCCCGGGGCTGATTATTCACCAGAACATCAACAGCCGCCAGCAGGACCCATCCCTGCCACCCAGGAGGTGGCCAACAAACCTGAGGGGATGTCTCAGAGCCACAAGACACCAGGGGAAGGCAGGAGCTGGGCCAGCAGGGGCAGCCATCAGAGAGAAATCAGCCCTGAGAATGCAAAGTCCCACTCAAGCAGGCAAAGGGGACAGTCTTAAGTGGCACCAGTTCAGCAAAAACCAGCCAGACCTGCTGCCAGAGGGAAGCTCAGCCCTTGGATGGTAAGAATCTGGAGATGCAGAGCCAGCAAGTTTGTCCCAAGAGGGACTGGCACGTCACAGGCTCCACTGGAACCAGAAGAGCCTGCAACTGGGCGAAGGGAAGTGAAATTTCATCTTAGGCTGGAGGGCAGCCAGAGCTGGAGGAGCCTCCAGCCACCCCACAGGAATCCCACAGATTCAAGCAGGTTTTCTGGGGTCTGAACCTTTCAGAGCCTCTCACCCTCCCCTTTCCACCAGGAGCCACTTTGCAGCAGCACAAAAGAAGCCAGTCTTCGTTGGTCAAGCAAGCTCTGGCTGCCTGGGAGCAGCAGGCCAGAAGAATGAAGCCTTGGAAAGGCAGCAGAAGGGCTCCCTGTGCTGTCCCCAAGACCTCAGCTGGCCGCTGCCAACCACGGGGACACCCTCCCCCACCAGCAACTTGAGGAGCCACCAGGAAAAGAGGCCCAAGAGTAAAGAACAGAGTTATTTATAGAAACCTCCCTCGGCCACTGGAGTGAGCTGCCAACAGCTACACACTTCCCAGGCTCTGCTGCTGGGCTTTGAGGGACTGAGCTGCTCAAAGTCTGAGGAACACAGAATCACAGGGTTAGAAGGGACCTTCAAAGCCCACCCAGTGCCACCCCATGCAGTGACAGGGACATTCTGCTCTGGATGAAGTTGCTCAGAGCCTCAGTTGCTCCCAGCCTGGTCTTGGATGTCTCCAGAGATGGGACTTCCACATCAGACCTGGTCCAGACCCAACATCCCACCTCTCTCCTCTCCAGGAAACCAGATTCTGCTTCTTGGTGGGAAGAGGCTCAGCTTTCTCACAGCAGCACTATTGTCAGAGTGATAAATGTAAACAGGAGCTTCTCACATCCCATTCCTTGCTATAATCAGGTCTTATCAGTCTGAGAGTGAGCAGCTTCTGAACAATGTGCTGTTCATTCAGTCAGCTGGAGCTGAAAAAGTGAAGTTACAGAAAGGAAAACATGCTCTGTTTTACCTCAAAGCAGAACAACCACCCAAAAAAGAAAAACCCCAAGAAATTTGAATACACTGTATTTATTTGTAACAGATTCTAAAGAATCTAGTGAGTCTATGTCAAGCCCATCGCATGACAAGTGATACAGGTGTAGGAAAAACATTTTAAACAAACAAAAAAAAAAATCATCAAGTGCCATTCAAGCTACTGGAATCTTCCAATTGCGCTCCCCCCCCACAGCACATCCCATCAGGAGGCAACACAGAATCACTGCAAGGTCTAGGAAAATTCAGATTCAAGCCTTTGACAAGAGTCCCACCACACACACACACACACACACACACACACACTCCCCAAATCAAAAGTGCAATCTCAACTTTGAGCTGCTCTGAGGAGCCCTTGGGTGCAGGGGAATCTTTCTGACATCTGAAATGGGAAGGGGGGAACCTGCAGAGTGTGTCTAGGTGGCTGTGGGGCAGAGGGGAAGCAACCTGGAAAAGAAAGCATGCTACATGTTCTCTATGTTCATCTCAACTTTTAAAATGCAAGGAAAAAGAAACCTAAATATCCTCCCTGGAAGCCATACTGAGGATCCACAAATTCATGGCTCAGGATCTCAAAGGCAGCCCCTGACACCCACTTTTTACCTTGCACTGGAAAAAAGTCAAGCTCTCACTGCTGGGAGGAGGCACTGGGGGCAGTGGGGAGTTACTGGGGCAGAGCCTACACATCAGCCTTACCCCCTGAGGCAAAGAAGTCCTAGAGGAAGGCAGTTAGACCTGTCCTAACTCCATCCTTAGCCACACTTCTTCAGCTCTGACATGAGAGGAAGCAAAGCCAGTCCAGTTTCAAACTGGTTAGTTCACGTCAAACATCAGAACCCCCCAGATCATCCTTCCTCCCCCACACAACACCCAAATTCACAACATCCCTGCTCCAAAAAAAGGCAGCAATCTGGCTCTACACATTCCAAGGTTCTAGTTTTTATTAGTGTTGGGTCTGCCCAGCTGGTACAGTCTCATCGGGGGGGTGGGGAGGGAAAAAAAAAATTCAGAAAACTCAAGTTAAAGATACTCAAGTGGGGAGGAAGCACCATGAAGCCACAGAGTTCCCAGAGCAGCATCAGCAGGGAGAGCCCACCTGCTGCCCCACCTCAGCCCATGGACACTCCACTTGGCAAGGAGGGGCAGAGCAGAGCAGGCCCCTCAGTGAAAGCCTCTAAGACACCCAAGGACTTCAAAGCCAAACAAAGTTTTGACTAAGAGAGAGCCAAACCCTCAAGACATGAGGGAGTTTGTTTGGAGAAGACATACTTTTAATTTATTTCTCTTCAGGCCAACCGACTTTTGCTCCACCTTCTCCTCCTCCCCAAGCTCCATTTCTAGCTAGAGAATGAATTCCAAATGCTATCAGTGATGGCTCAGGTGTGGAATCACCTCACTGGGAACAGCCAGGACCTGCCTGAGGGTCCTCAGCCCGAGTCTGAAGAGAACCCCCCTCCAACCACCCAAGGAGGGCAAGAGAGAACTGAGCAGCCAATAACTAACTGGTTTGTGCTTCAAAAGGACAAGCCTTGCTGTCCCAGATAACCCAGTTGGCCTCTGGCTTTTGTGCATTAAAACCACACTTTGCAAGCCATAAAAAAACCACCTCCCCAAAATAAGCAGCATTTTGAATTCCATACCCTAGAAAAAAGACAGGATTAGGTAGGGCAGCCTGGGGCAGGAAAGTCAAAAAACAAAATCACCTCAGCCACGTGGAACCTGCCATCCCATTCCTGCTCCAGCAAGGTTACCAGAAATGATCCTATGACCCCCCACTTCCCATTCCCACCTTCCTGTCCCCAACAGAGACATTCTCCTCGTGGGACATCCCCAACTCAATCTCTTGGGATGTCAGCCCCTGCCAAAAAAGAATAAGGTATTACAGTACAGTTGTGTTTCTATTGTTACAGGCACTTAAACAGGATTCTTTGGTCCTTCAGAGGAATTTAAGCCACTCTGGCTTCCATCTCCAGAAACCACAAGTCTGCACACCCAGAAGAAAAAAAAAAAAACACACAACAAACACCAACACAACAACAATCAACCAAAAAAATATCAGCTCAGCTCCGTGTCAGGGCAGTGCAGCTCTACCTCAGAGGAATTCTACAATCTCCCCTCACGCACTCCCTCCCA
>VZTY01012401.1:3168-25533 GCA_013400935.1 Turnix velox | reverse complement strand
TTTTTTTTAAAATATTATTATCAATATCTATTGAAGGTTTTTTTTTTCTAAACTGATAAATGTCTTTATTTTTTTTCTTCCTCTTCTTGAAGCAAGATGTGAGGGAGATTTTCTATTTTCTTGCCATGGTGAACCCAGCCCAAACTTCCACACAGAGAATCAAGGACAATTCTTTCCTGTGTCTTCCCTGCACTTTCAGAGTTTGCAGCTCCCTCTTCCCAGGAAAACACAGCTCCTGGCTAGAAAGGAGTCACTGGTACATCTGAGTCCATGAGGGTCTTTGGAAACTATGGCTCAGGTCTCTTACTGGCAGCAGGCAGAATCAGAAGGAAATCACAGCAGTGGCTGCACCACTGGCTGTTTACTCACAGTGGCTCCTTCAAACAGAGAGAACTCAATACATTACTCTCAGGGTTATTTCCAGTGAGGTCTGGTAATGTAGCCTGGGAATGATGCACATGTAGATCTCAGTAGCAGGAGGAGGTGAGTTTCCTGCAAGCCTAATCAAAGGAAGAGAAATCACCTAATGTGATACTTTGTACAGGCGTGGTTTGGGAAGCAAGGAAACACACAGGCTTTGTACTCAGCTTGGGGAATGATGTGTGAGACCAGAAACAACTGTGCTGCAGCTCCTTAGTATCTGCTCACCAGGACTCTGTGCAAGACAAGATGATAACAAGCTAATAGGTATTTCCTGCTTAACAATTACATGAAAAAAAGCAGAGCAACACATGCCAGACATCAGCAAAATCTGGCCAGCTCTCAATCATGGAAACACAACTTAGCAACAAATTATAACCCAGAGGAGCAGCAATGCCAGCTACCAGTGAGACACAAAAGTTGGTGGAAGTAATAGGAACACTTTGCATATTTGTGTGACAGTAAAACTTCAAGAGGGCAAGTGCATTCTCTGCAGCCATCAAACAAACTGATGGAGAACAAGTACAGGAAAACACACAGGCTTTTTTTCTGGGAGGACTATTATGAGATATCCCAAGTCCAAGTGAGTACAGGTGGGAAAAAGGAGCTGCACCACGAAAAAAAAAGCTTCCTCTCAGCCCAAGACAACTGGTCTAGCACATGCTGTAATAGCATCCCAGTTCTACCATCATTTTTTCATTTTTACATCAAATAAGTGATTTAAGAGGGAGCAATTTCTGGATTGATTGCTGACACAAAATTTCAAGTGCTCTCTCTTAGACTAACATTAATTGAAGTTGCATTACAACCTAAAGTTTTTTTGAGAAATATAAGTTGCCTCCCTTCTGGGTGAAAATGTTTGGGATGTTGAATGTCATTAACTTGTTGCTGACTAAATTATGCAGAACAGCTGAGGGGAGATTATGGCTAAGGATGGAGGCACAATCACAGCTCTGAAACTGCTGTCTAGGGAGAAAGGAAAAAATCTACTCTGGATCTGTGAATACCTTCAACCGAAAAAGTTTGAGCCATTTATTTCAGGAGACTAAAAATGAAAATTTTTAATATTTCATTTTGAAATTGCATATTTCCTTTTGAAATTAAACTATACATTACAGAAAAAGAAAAACATGTGGAGCACATCAGCAGGAAATCCAAACAGTATTATAAAATGTTTTGCCAATAGTCTGGAAAAAAATCCAAAACTACACATCTTTTCATTGATATACTTGAAGTAATATTGGCTATTAATTTTGCCTGGGAAGAAAAAAAAAACTCATTAACATTTTCCAGTTAAGCTTAGTTGGAAAAATTCTTCAACATTTTCTTCAGATTTAGAGAAACATACAGCATTTGCCTAGTTTAATGGAGACCTGAGTCTCCATTGAGTTGGAGTTGAGTGTTGTGACATGTCATCCAAGATTTGCACATTTGGAGGAGAAATGCTGGGTTTTGCCCATTTATTTTTTGCTCCTGATCTTTACCCCGCTAAGAAAACCCAACTCATGAACATGTGTGATAGCAGAAACAACTGTGCTGCAGCTCAGCTGGCCTTACAAGGTCCCCAGAGCAGTGAGGCACATGCTAACTCCCTGGCCAAGCACCGCAACAAAACTCAGTTCAGGCAGCTAAACTTTTCATCCTCATCCCTCCTGCCCACATTAACATCTGGGGTTGGTGCTGAACTGGGCAGGCCCATACAAGGGGCCTGTGAGCAAACAGGGGAGCAGGACAGGTGGGGTCAGCCTCCAGCTTCATTTCCAGGAGCAGATAGAGTAAAAGGCTGCAGTGAGGGGGAGTAGCAAGCCCATGAATTCACCCTGACCCATCAGGGCTGCACCATACACCAAGTGTCTGGGCTCCTTGTGCTTGTAAAGTGAGGTTAATGGACCACCACCACGTTTTTTAACTCCTTAGAAGCTGAAATTGCAATGCCAAGAAGGATGGTGAAGAATAAAGGGATGGAAAGCAAAATAAGCAACCAAAATGGTTATGATGTTTTCTTATCAGACAGGAGGATCCTCAACAACCAGTTTTTCCTATGCTCAGCATTCAGGTATCCAGCTCTTCCTCTTGTGCACTCTGGTAAGAAACGTCATCGGGGGGAGGTCCCCAGTGGTTCAGTGCAGGGACACTTCTGAAGTGACCAAAACAGGACACTGGGGAGCAGAACCCATCAGTGGCTCACTCTTAAGCTTAAGAGTGGCTGCGGGCAATATCCCAGGTCTCATTTCATTAAAGTAATTCCTCATGGGCTGAATCCTCAGGGATTCATGTATACTCTTAAGTGTTTTCCCAAATCAGGACCTTAATTGCTCTGTGCCTTTGCTCCCCATCTGCAAGATAAGTTTAGAGTTTGCTTTCTCCCATTCTCCATTTAGATTTACAGTCTCCTCATTAGAGCCTGTCTTACAGTCCCTGTTTGCTCAGTACTTTGTCAATATGGTTGTGGTTTCACCCAGGCTATTATTACTGGTCCTTGTCAAATTTCATGCTTACAGAAGCCACACTCCAAACCTTAGTGGCCTTTGTGCAGCTTTTGCTTCTCTGACAGTGGTAAAATATGTTGCTTGTTGATTTGAGAGCAAAGCAGCAAGCACTATGTTTTTGCTTTAACTCCATCACAAATAGAATAATTATATGGCACTTTGAGACAATTTGCTAAAGATGCTCACACATTTCAAGAGGGTAAAATTAATTTATCCAAGGCAGTTACAAAATAGCTAATTAGTGAAACTGACTATGAGCTCTTAACAAATGTGTTATATGGAGACATTATTTCTAATAATGTCTAATAATATTTCTAATGTCAGGCAACAAGCCTCCAGTTTATGAGTTATTTCCAGGTAATCAAGAAATTCTTCCAAGCAAGAAATATTTTGTTTTCAATGAAGAATTTCCTAGCCAAGATCCCCCAAATTATTATGTCTGTCTTCCTACCATGTGCCTTTCCTGCACCCTCACTTCACTGTAACTTTGTCATTGTCAGGTAAGTAGTGAAATAATTACTGGAGCAGCTGGGCAGCAGCTTCACATGAGGAAGAGCAGCCAGGAAATTAGCTCACTTGTCAGAAGACAGACTTTTGGTACCTCATGGGTGAATGCCATCACCGCTGTGCTCTCCCCAGAGGAACTTCTCTGCCTACTCAAGGACCAGTGGACACAGAAAGCAGCTTTATAAAAGCTTTCTAATTCCCGAATAAGGATTAATGTCCAATTAATTCATTCTGCTGTCTCCCTGCAAGCTGACAAAAGACCTGTAGGGAGAAAAATCAGTTATCTTGGCCCAGCTGGTGGTGAGGTGGCTTTCCCTGTGAGACTGTGGGATCTGTGAAAACAGAACAGTCTGCATTTCAGTGATTCATGTTTAGATTCCACTGGCTGATAAAAGATGAACAGGTTATGGATAATACGTCTTTCACAAAAACACTTCTTTAAAATTCTACAGGGAGAACAATCATGTGTGAGGAAAAATACAGTTTCTGAGGTGCTGGAGTTTTATTTTCAGACAAACGGTATCCATTATGTATGAAGTAACTGTCGCAGGCTATGTAATGAGTCTCAAACATATGTGATGGACAAGAGTGACATAACTTTACAGAGTTAATAAAATATGAACCACAGATAAAGTGAGTCGCTGAGTTTTTCTTTTTTGTTGTTGGAGAGCTGTTAAAGTAATTGCTGGCAGAACATTGCACCTCAGTGTAAATCTAAGGACATTTGCAATAAATAACATTTAGAAAAAATCGAGACTGTGAATGTAGCATAGAATTTTAAACCATCTGTGCATTGTCACTCTAACACTGAGATCTCACTTATTTGTGTGTTTTACCCATATGATCTGATGTAAGTGGGAATAGGAAGGAAACACTAAAGACTCCATTAAAATCAGAGATAACACAGATAAGGATTTCATCATTTGTAGGTATAAAATTTCTTTCATTTAGCTTTAAAACCACATCCAAATTTTGATTCCTCTTCATCTGTGTCATAAAATTTAGAATTTATCTTTATAAAGGCACTGTAGCTTAGATATCTTGTACACTGAACTTCACAAAATGGAAAAATGAACAATTCTATTCCATCTGCCCACCACACTGTGGTGTGTTATTTAGCTCTGACTTAAGTTATACAAATTAATTTGGGTTTTGGAATGATCTTTCTCTAACAAATGGATGCAACTACCAAATTTGATTTAAAACTAAATGTCATCATTTTGCTGCTTCTTAATAGCACTGGGCTAAGTCCATAACTGAAATACAATTGTGATACTCAGATATGAAATGAAATTGTGCTTTTAATAACTGAGGACTCAAAATATGACTTCTACATTTCTACATATCCAGATTGTAAGTAGATGACAAACCTGAGATGAATGCATTATATGAAAACAGAACAAGACAAACAAAATCATGGATTACTAAGTACTAGGTGATAGACTATATTTGTGTTTTAGAGTAGAAGGGAATGATTTTTGCAACATGAAGAAGACCTCACTCTATTTTACAGTGCACCAAACAGCCTTTTCTCAGTGCTTGGCTAATCAATACATTTAAGACTCCTCAGTCATGATACATAAATAGCTACATATATCCAGGTGCATTGCTAACTTCTCTTTTAAAATCTTTTGAGAGGAACTGACCTTCACATCTGTGAGTTACAGTTGCATTTAGCAACATATCTCATCCCTATTGGCAGCTATAGCATGATTTCCAAGGAAGACAGGTTGACCAGTAGGCATTGACAGGAAACTGTGCTCTGGAGGACTTCTCTCCCCATTTTCTTACTGTCAATGAAAGATTTTTAACTAGATGTAGATAAGATGCAATAAATCTACTCAAGTGCTGACAGGGATAATCCAGACAATTGCTCTTCTCTCTCTGAGGTGGAACAGGTTTTCTTTGGTTTGTTTATTTGTCAGACACAATCTAACACTTATCCCCTTCTGCATGTGAGAAATTTACTGCGTGTTCCCCTCTGGCAGATGTATGAGACAATGTCATCCTACATAAAAGCTGTATATTTGGAGATGCAGTGGAGTCCAGACTCACTAATCACCATTAATCTCTGTGTCAGCCTGTGTTTTATGTGCTTGCTCCAGCTTAATGGATACTCTCCCAGCTGGGAGGCCCAGGAGGCACTGTGTGTCTAGGAGTCCTCTTAACCCTAACACATCCCTAAATTATGGAGATGTTATACTGCTAGGTCTTCCCTGCCAGTCCTTGAAAAGATATAGCATATGGTGGTCTCACTGGACCAGCTTTTCTGACATTCTTTACAAAGATAAGGCCATCTCTTTCCATCCCCTTTTCAGTTAGCTCTATGGCAATAAGGGTAGCTGAGAGCTTGGGAAAGAGTGTCCCTGTGCTTTAGCCCTGGGCAGCAGATGCATACCTTGTTTGTTCCCTCCTCAACATCTGAATAAAAGCTGAGACTGACAAAAAATATCAGACTGAATGTTTTGTGCTCAATATATATGTTGTTGCAATGTAAGTACAATAGACAGTATACAACAAGTAAACCTAAAAATTACCAGAAGATTCTCGGCATTTTGTGTATATCAAAGGTAAATAAAATTGTTCTCTAACATTTCTAAAGGTGTAGATAGATCCTATTGCTCTTTTGGTCATTACAGTCTCTGATTTGTCAGAATTCAGTTTGATCTTATTTGAGTTCATTGCCAAACCTGACCTTCTTTTTGTCCTTCTGCCATTTCATCCTGTTTTTGTTTTCCACCACTCACCAAAATGTGCTACCATGGGATGCAAACAGCTGAAAATATTTAAGCAACAGTCCCCAACCTGCAGATGTCTCTGACAAGATAATTAAATACAATGACAGCTGAACACCGAGAAGAGGCACAAAAATAAAGATGGCAGTCATTGACAGCATGGGAAATAAGAAGCACTTTTTGTTTTCAAGGATTAGAAAACATTCTCAAATATTTTTGAGAGAAAAGCTGTTACTCTTGGAGGGTGTTCCCTCTCTTCCTTCTGGGAGACTGACTGTGCTGGGGGAAATGTGATGGAAGGGAAGATTGCCTGATGGAGAAAAGCCATCCAATCAGAAACACCTCACAGCCAGTTTTTGAGGCAATTTTAAACCTAAAATTGAGATTTCCCCAAGTGCCCTTTTGGCTGCTGACCACTTCTTTGGTGTTCAGTGAAGTGAATAAAAGTCTGAGTTTTACCAGCAAAAGCCCAGGGAGTCTGATCTTATGTCCAGGGTGGCCATCTCATCCTGATGTCTCCTTGAAGCACTTCCTGCGCATCTCCCCTGTACTGGGCATACTGAGCATCCCCAAACTTATCTCCCAGTACAAAGGACTGCTCTCTTTCCTTGCTACATATTACCCTGGATTTGAAGGGTTAGAGAAATCATTGGAACATAGTAAACACAACTTATTACTTTGTAATAAGAGTTTAAATACTAATTGTAACTGTCTCATTACCTAGGTCTCTCACATCTCTGATAAGCTTATCACTGAGCTGTCTTCTCAGCTGCAGATTCCTGTGGGCTCTGACCCAAGATAGTTCTAATGAATGCATAATTAATCCATGCAAAATGAAAGAGGGACTAGAACCCACACAGCTACAGTCCAGTAGTTAGGAGGTGGCAAAGGAAGCCACTGGGGAAGACGGAAGGAAAATAGGGATGTGAACTGGAGTTCTGATAAGGAAGGGATGGAAATAAATTTTTTTAAACAGGAGAGAGTAAAAGAGAAGATCTTTTCTGTCTGTATTGTGAAATAAGGGCCTGGCAAGAGGTCAAGGGATGTACCCTGAAGCTGTACTCAGGGAAGAGCCACACTGTCGTCCATAGCAGTTCCAAGATGGAGAGCCTGAAAAAGATGACTCTTCCCTGCTTGGCTTGCAAGGATTCACATATTCAGTCTTTGGTGTTAAATCTTCCAGTACACTGTAAGGAATCAAAGGATCTAACTTAGTCTGTAGTTTCCACTGCAAACGGTATATTCAACAGCAAGGTGCTGCCATACCTCAAATAGCAAGGCTGACGTCTTTGAGGAGCTACCCCAAAATGTTTTTCTAGTAGGTATGTCTAGTATTCCAATAACAAAGATTTTTAGCTGAACTTATTTTTTGAACTAGTGATGTTGACATTTAATTCTCCCAGTTAGCCTATGGTGACGTCTGAAGCATGAATTCTTTCCTTTCCCTAACCACCTGAAGTACCATCTATTCAGTCCTAAAAAACAGCAACATCAGCAGCAACGTTAAATACAGATGTAAAGGGGTAGCAAAATCTCCTCATTGCTGCTTTCCTTTTAAGTTTAAAATAGGAACAACTTTATTTTAAATTTCTTTCTAATGTGGAATAGCAGCCTTGGGCTCTGTTGGTTTGTCAGGCTGTTCTCCAATGTGTAAATATATGCTAAAAACACAATAATTTTTAATTATTTCAGAGCTTGAACTTTGTTTAAATAAAAGATATCTGTTGGCTCCCATTTTTCTCATAAATCAAGTATTATAAATCCCAGGTTTAGTTTTATTGGATATTTTTATTTTTGCAAAAACCACAGTAAAAGCAGCTCAGATATGAGAAACTACATTCTGTTTCATCACCTTACAAATGCCAACAGCACATATGTGTGTTCCATAAGCTGCTATCACCAAGACGTTCATCTTTAATGGATTGCCTTGTAAACACAAATTGTGTGTTTTTTACTTTCTGAAGTCAGGTGAAATTCTTTCATCTCAATTCAGCTGAAGTTTACAGTAAATAACTCTGATATTGCTAAGAGACAAATTTCAAAACATGCCTCAACTATAACAGAGTTAATGTTAAAAATCTTAGCTTCATAGTATTCAGAAAATTCTAACATCCTCTGAAATCAAGCCAAGTAATTTTTTATATTTGAGAGTACCTAACTTGCCAGCAGGTCAGAAGAGAGAAGCTCTGCCATATTCCACAGTTACCTGTCACATACACGTGAGTGACATCTGCCATCACAGTAACTGTTTCTCAGTATATCTAGTAGCACAGAAATCCAGAAAATTGGTGCACTTCAGAAATCTAGAGAAGAGTATATTATTTTTTTATACATAAAAATTGCTTTGATGTTTTCATTGTTCTCAAAAGCAAGGTTAATTGCACTACTAATCAAGGGGATGACTTGGTGAAGTAAGAGTTGTTTATGTTGAAGTATGGGAATCAGTCACTGAAAATACAGTGCTTACAATGTGTTTGTTGGAAGGAGGAACACGCCAGTAAAATTTCAAGCAGGGACATTGCTTTTTAGCTTAGAATCTAAAAACAATATGCCCTCATTTCACCCTTTCCTTCTTCTGCTTCACAAATACAAACTTCATTGATCTTGGAGGGGACAAAACACATGGTATGGAATAAGGAACCATTTTCCACTGACTTAGCATAACAATGCAGTCAAGGGATGTAGAGGATTTAAATGAACTTTCTAAAGTTCAACTATTGAATATGACACATGGTGAGTTACAGACACTCTGATGGGAAAGGGAAGAAAAAGATAAGCAAGCTTCCTAGGTGTTTGATTGAGACTTTTCATGTGATACATGATTTATCTGGTATGTATTCACCTTTTCTCATGTGTTCTTAGCAGCTACAGAATAAATGTAGGCCAAGTTTCAAAAAGTACCCATTTTCATAAGTCCAAAAGGTACCAGTTGATTCACAAGACAATGAGAAATGAATTAATCTCTAGGGGTTTGGGAGGGGATTGAGGGCTGAGAACTGAAAGATGTTTCCTTAAGTCAGGCTTTGGGCACTTTGAAACTCAACAATCCTGATATACCCCAGTTCTTTTGGAAGTTGTTGTTCACGCTTGACTTACATTCCAAACACAGCACTCTTCACCCTGCTAGTTTCATCAGAGTGTAAGGACTTCAGACTTCTGAAAGAAAATAAACATTTTAAAATTAATATTAGAATAAGTGTCAGGGCTAGGCAGCTGATGTGGCCAAGGGAGGGTGCAGCCATATTCACAGGATGTGTGGAGATTTCTGTTCCACTCTTGTGAGCACAAGAACACAGAAAGGGAGGTGTGGAAAATGAAGGGAGCAAAGTGATGAGAAGGAAGAAAATTACAAGAAAGACATAAAGAGGGGAAATAGGAGGTTCAGACCACATGGTCATTATTTTAATTTCATTGACTATGGTAACAGTAAAACTAACTGGTATTACATGCAGATCATGGAGATTGTATTGACCTATCCCTAGAGATAATGAAGCAGCTGAAAAAAAAAGTACATGTAATTTTAGAATGCTCAAATGAGACTACATGAAGTGCCTGAAAGTACAATAGTGGTGGGAAAATTACACCATTTTTTGTTAAAGAATAAAATTCCACCACAGAGTATAAGACAATCATAAAAAGAGGGGAAGCAGATGAATGCACTTTATATAGTATTGGGCAGATACGCTCAGAGACCTGTCTCAGTTTGGTAGGTTTTGGTGAGCAGGTACTTCTTGAAGCCTTTTGCCCACAGTTGTAGACTGTGAACTACCCTAAAGTCCTGTGTATTTTTAAGCAAATGTTCTTCCACCATATGAAATGTTCAGGATGCTTTTGAATGAAGAACACTTCATGATAGTAGCAATAGGAATAAAACTAATTACGTCTGTTTGATGGTAGGACCTACTTTAAGATAATTTGCAACAGGATCCCTAGGGAAATTTTGCCTTTTGAAGTGATTCTTACTCCAGGGTTTCTTTTTGAAGTAACTCCCCTTCTGGATTGCTTTTGAAGTGCTAGTTTTCCTTTTCTTAGGTCTTCTTTGGGTTCTGCTTTGTTGCACCTTTCAGACTGGAAGTTTGCAGCTGATGATTAGTGGGTAGAAAGGGAGACTTTTGATTGAGACCTATTTCTCTCCCACATCATCAACAGGAAGGCCTGGCTGCATCTCCCTAGAAGTAGCCATACAGGGAGGATTAGGAAAGCTACTGCAATTCATTCATCTTTTGGCTGGCACCAGATTCATGTCTAAACTGGCCACCATCCAGACTTAGACACAGAAATGTCTCCAGCTGTCTAAAATGCCTGTTTTGCATGAGTGCAGAACAAGCCCTTTTTTCTTGCTTTTCTCCCACCAGTTTAGGTATCTGGCCCTCTCATTTCCTTATACCTTGCATGGTATAAGTCTCCACATGCCACCTGGAATGCCCTTCATTCTGAAGGAGCTTATAACATTATAAGCTGTGATGGACGGTTTGAAAGCAATTCTTTGTCAGTGAGACATATCCACTAATAGAAAAGTGGCTCCCTTACCTTCATCCTGAACTAAGCATTTACAAATGCTGCTACCAGAGATAATAAGCAAAGGGTTGAGGCTGCAGGTAGTTCTTAGATCAGATAAAGGTGAGATAATAATGGGATCTCAGACAAAGCCGAGGTAAGAGGGTCCTCACTTAGCAGAGCTAAATAGAAACACAAGAGGTCTACCTAAGAGAAGCTTCTCTGTTCACTTAGAGTACCCTATCATCACCTTGTCTACTATCACTGAAGCTGATCTGGGCCTCGATGCACTGGACACTGCTGCTACCTGGGAAATTTTTGATGAGGCCAGAGATACTTCTGAGGGAGTATGGGAAGGCAGTCCCTCATGGCTGTGGTCTCCCCCATGGCTATGACCATAAGGCAAGGGCAGTAAGAAGGCATAGATGCTATGCTGGGATAGACAGCAGACAGCAGATCCCTACAGGACATCACCTCCCTTCCTCTTCCCCCAACCCTATTCAGCCACACTCCTGAGGCGTGCTTCCTCCTTCTTCATGTAAGTAAGAGTGTGTGGTACTGACCTTCTAACTGGGTTCAGACCCTGTATCCACAACCATGCACTGTAGTGAGTGATGAGTCTTGTCTGACTCAGATCCAGAAGGGCACAAAACAGTGCTACAGACATCAGGCACTTTGCAAGCTGCCAAGCAAACAAGTCTGAAATAGAAATGCATTTGTTAAATACACAGGTATAACCTCTCTTTGAACAAGGAGAGGAACTGACTGCCTGACCAAATAGCGAGTGATCTAGGGAGTTACTAACACCACTTACTTCCAAGTAATTTAGGGGAGATGAAATCAGGCTCAGAAGTCCAGACTGTTGGTGTAATAACATGAAAAGTGGATAGCTGGCTAATATTAAGAACACTGTGCTGCCCAAAGCAGAATTTTGAAAGCTAGAAAATGTTTGCATTTTAACAGGGTCATAATTAAACCAGAAACAAATGTGCTCCATGAGCAAATTGATCCAAAAGAAATGAGAGTGGGAAATTTTTTTGGCTCTGCAGAAAATCAGGCTAAATTAACCAGAACAGCTGAAAATACTGAAACAAATGGTGAAAAGACAGTTTGAGCATTCTTTAAAATTATTTGAGATCAATAGAATTCCCTTTGAGATACTGTCATCCTCATTATCATACTACCAAAATAGTCTTGATGGAAATACAGGGACCTTTCAAACACAGAATGATGCAGACAACATCACATTGCGTCTCAGTGTGGGCAGCCCTCCCTTTTTTGCTTTGCTGATATCTTCTATAAACAGAATTGAGTGTCTTCCAGTTCACCTTGCTAGTGATCATAATTAATATCAGTTCAACACTGCAGATATACTGTATATTTCTACCCGTATAATGTCCACTTATCAGGTACTTCTACGGTTATATGCCATGGGAAGTTTAGTCATTAACACTCATGTATTTAAGCTCAAGCTTTAGTTTCATGTCACGTTTTTCCCAATACTAGTGCTACATATGGGGAGACTATTTCCTCTCTGTCCACATCCCTGATTTCATGCCCTCTCCATAGGGTGACTAAAATAGATTTTGGACCACAAGGAAGTTAGTGAAATGATCTGATGGCTTTGTGTTGGCAAGGAATCTGAAAAACATATCATTACAGTGCTATCACCAAAGAAGATTTCATCTGAATCCATAGCCTCAGAGGTTATTCATTGCTTTTCATCAGCATTTGTCGAACAGGGATACATGTGTATTATGAATAAATTATCTATTGACAGTGAAATTATAACAGTTTCTGGGCCACCCAAGGTGAGGTAGAGTTTCAAAAGCATTTTTGCATATCAAAAGCTAACATTGTATCACACATCTTTTCACTAGCAAAAAGATCATACATTGATATCCTAATTAAACTAATTGTCAAGTCTTTGGGCTACTGGAAATCCCCAGTGGGGCATTTACACTTGGTCAATTCCCCAGGGAGTGGACAGTTTCACAGTGCTTTGCCCTGAGTATGAATGTTGGTGTCAGAGGGGCTGTGTGGTCAGTGCCACATGCTCTTTCATACATTAAGAAGGAAGCACACCTCAGTCAGGAGTGTGGCTGAACAGGGTTGGGGGAAAAGGAAGGGAAGTGATGCATCTAACTGGGTTCAGACTCTGTGTCCACAACCATGCACCATGTAGTGAGTGATGAGTCTTGTCTGATTTAGGTCCAGAAGGGCACAAAACAATACTACAGACATCAGGCATTTCACCCAGCAAACCAGTCTGAAATAGAAATGCATTTGTTAAATACACAGGGGCTGTCAGCTGTCTGGGAGCATGGTTTCAGGTGGCACACAGGCCCAAGAAAATCTTCAGGCTTCCCTCTCACCTATGCTCTTCCCCTCTCCCTTCCCCAGCCATGTTCTCCACCAGGCATCCTATGAAGTCAACTGACTTCAGTCAAATAGCAGACAACTACTCACCCCCTTTTCCTTCTCCTGGGATTAGGTTTTGATGTTTCAGTGGGTTAAATGAGCAGACAAAGACCTTAGCAAGGTCCAAAGCTGGTGCAAGAGGCACACAGATAAGTGACCAAGAGCAGGCATAGGGATGGGATATAGAAGGTCAGAGCAGGATCTGCTCTTTGATTTTCCAAATCTAGCAGGCTTTAAAAAGTGTTTCAGAACTGGAGTTTTGGGTTTTTTTACCCAGCAGGATAAATGGAAAATGGGCTGTGAAATACTGCAATACCACCAGCAGTGATGTGTAAAGAAGAATCCCTTTGGTAGTACTCTGTACGCCATACAGGCCTTGGGTGCTTGGGGATTTCCATGCCATGGAGTGTGAAGACCACCTCTGTGGTCTCTAACACTGGCAGCCAGATCATGGGGAGCAGGGCCACAATGGGAAGGCTTAAACAAATTCAGGGGCATGAAATCAAATGACAGGAATGAGTAGTGAACCTAAGCATCAGCATCAGCCTACTCACTTGTGGCCTCCCTTGATTAACTGACAAATTGCTCAGAATGCTACTGCTGGCCCTCTTACATGCTGTCCTTGTTACTAATGCAAGTGGTGCTGGAGTAGTAACAGCTAGGGAAATCATGACTGCAAATCTTTCTGACTCACTGCTTAGGGACTCGCCATCTCTAATTTGAGCCCACCTAGAGTTAAATGACTGGCCTGTGCTGATAGCTTCGGATCCTCCTACCACTGGGCTCTGCAGGGTCACGGGGACCACTAACTGATGAGGAGAGTTTGAGGGGACAGATCAGTCTAGATAACTAACAGAGGTGTAAGAAACCATTTCCAGCTGATTCTCACATGGACATGGCCAGCTAAACCCTAGATAGAGAGTTCCAAAGCAAAACAAAAAGATCCTGGATATTTACCAGATAACAGATTTATTTAATTTATGAATTCCAGTTATTTCACAAAATGTTTCAAAATGTGTTTGTTATTTTTCTCAAGGTATTGTGAATCAGCAAGGATCTGACACAGACCCTGAGACACATCATTCACTCTGGGCAGAAAAAGCTGTAGAACAAACAGCAAAGCTCATAAACCATATCCACTAGGCTCTGGCCAAACAGTGACTGTGATAAGGGAGGTGACTGACTGGGAAAATGGGCTTGATTAACTTTGTCGGCAGGAAGGTGAGGAGAGGAAAATCCCTAAATGGGAGAATAAAGGGGCAGAGGTGACAGAGCAGTGGTTTGAAGAACAAGGCAGCTTTGGGCAAAAAGGAGGAACAAAGGCACAGACCTTTAAGTAGAAGGCTTTTCTCCTCTGCACCATCAGCCAAAGAAACAGAAAACTAGTAGGAGAGGAGATTCCAGGGAGAGGGCAGGAGTATATATGCTTCAAGGAAAAAAATCACGTGAAGGTAGGAGAAAAGAGAAGGTAAAGAGAGATGAGGGCGAGCGGACGTACTGCTGAGTTACAATAAATGGCCTCTGGATTTTCCCACACATGCTCACTTTTTTTCTCTGTCCAGAAATTGCCCATGAGAAAGAGCTTTTTGGCCCTAGATATCAGTCACCTATTAGAAGCTAAATTATAAATCAAAATTCTAATGCAAATTCTTAGCTGCTAAAGCTGCAAAGATGGGACTTAGAATGCATAGAATATCACAGTCCATTTTTATGAGTATTAAGAGGCACGAAGATTGTGCCCAAGGAGTATAAGATAGAGGCCAAGAAAACAGAGAATAAATAGTGCCTCAGTGTATCTATAAGCATGAGAGCACACACCTTGAGCATTCTCTCAGCAAACAGCAGTCTGACAGATAACAAGTAAAGGAAACTGTATTATAGCTTAGCTAATTGCTTTTCATCAAGAAATATTAAGTATCTCTTCTTACACTCAAGGAGAGTGAGGCAAAGATTAGAGTACAAACTCCTCCAATGTGACCCACTAAGTAAAGTGACAAAGATAAGAATAGGCTCTGCCTCCCAAAGCTTCACTTGGTCTGACCTGCAAAGATCCATCACTTGTGCAATCACCTAAGGACAACTCAAGGTCACTGCGGGGAACCAAAGGACTTGGAAGATAGTACTGTGACTACTGAGACACAATGCTCAGGGATTTTTCTCAGGGATTGCAATGAGAAGGAGATTCCAGGATAAACATGATTAAAACAAGAGAGAACTGTAGTGCTTTAGCACAAGAAAGAAATAGAAGAACACAAATCAAATGGGCTGGAGAGTGTGAACATTTGTCATGAGAACTTGCTACAAGGGAAAGTGAGGCACCATCCAAATTGCTACTCTGACCAAGATGCGGTGTGTCTCAAAAGCACCTTTCCGAGGCAGAGGAGGGCAATGTTACATGTCCTCTGATATTCTCTGGTTTTTCAAGCTAGTTGCCAGGAAAATCTTCTTGTCTTTTACACTCTACAAATGACCACAGCATTGCAACTACCTCACTGCAGTATTTTCAAAAAGACATTTCACCCCTGAGTAGTTTTCAACTGGCTGTGCATATACCTCATGTCCACCCCAACTAGCATGTTGTTTTCTACTAACAGAGCTTTTTTGACATACTTCTGGTTATACAGAGAAAGAAACTGTGTAGTCTAACACTGCTGAAAAAGAATCCTGGCTTTGGATGCAGCCAGTGCCAGATAACTGTTATAAAGCATGACAAAGTAAACAGTAAAATCCAGAATTCATTCAGGACTAAGACAAAAACTAGCAACAAAAGCCAGCAGCAAGCCACAAAAATATGGACAGATGCAGTGCTGTCTGCAGTTTACAGTTCCATATGTAGTGTGAAGATATCTAAAATACATGTAGTTGCTCTCTGGTTTTGACTAAATGGATTTTAGATGTAAAGAAATGCAAAAGCAGATGAGGAGTGAGAAAGGAAGTCCTGTATTAAGGCTGGACTTTTAAAGAGCAAGGAGAGTAGAATGATGGAGACCATGAGTTCTTCAGGACAAATCAGAGAGGTAAAGCTGAGTGAAGCTGGGCCTCCATCATCACACAGAAGAAGGAGACTGGGTCTTCAGCCTCCATACAGACCATCAGACAGCATATGCACTGATCTGCAGCCCAGCTCTCTTGCAGTAAATAGATTCTTCAGAAAGATTGCAACTGCTTACTATTGTCAGCCAGATCATTTATTCAGGCGATGCCATTGTGTGCCACCACAAGGATAGTGCTCCTCCAGCACAGCCGCTGTGCAATATCATCCAGTTATCAAGCATCATATATCTTTTTGATGAAGGGCAAGCCATTAAATGTATGGAGCTTAGCTAGTAATGCACTAAAAGCGTATGGGCAGTACACTGTATGTGTATGTTTGCTGCTTGCTGAGCTCTTTCCTGGGATGCTCGTGTAACCTTTCCCAGTGTTTGCTTTTCTTCAACCTTGCAGTATCTTAGCAGCAAATGCAAAACCTCGGGGTGACTTCATTCATTGTCTTTTACCTCTGGGAGACCATGGTCAATTTGTCTGGAGTCTTTAAGGGCTATGCATTTGGTGGATGGATGAAGAACAGGTGTCCTAAACTCACCCTGTTTTCCTTTACGTGCTTTATCCTCCAGCTGAAAGCATTCAGCTTGGAGCTGTATGTCAACATCTCAAACCACGAAAATGTGACAGGTTGGGAATCACACACGCTTCCAGAATAATCAGTTAGCCATAGTGATTATGTGTGTGCTGTGGCTGGGAAAGGGACTTACAAGGACAGACTTTAGGCAGTGCAGATGGTCTCCTAGGAATCACTCAAATGCACAGCATTTCATTTCGGACAGCAGAGTTAGCACTGAAGAAGGAAGTAATTTTTATGGAAGTTCTTGACTTCTGAGAATGTGACCAGTGAGTTGTGAGCCCTGCCCCAGTGCACCATCTGATTTACTCTGATTTTGTCCAAGTGACTATACAGTTGGGAATGGAGTTTTAACAAGAAGGATGGCAAAAACTAAGTTAGAAAGTTTTCTTCAGTCTCTTTCCATCCTGTACAAAACCAAGTGGATGAACTGAAAGCACTGACACCTTCCATTCCAGCCTCTTTATCTTTGCATTAGAATTAAATAAATACAATAAAAAGGTGGCTTCAGAGGAAATTTCTACTCCATGGCTATTACTGTCTGATATTTGGCACAGCTTGCTGTCACATGGCACATAGGAAGCTCTTCTGGACAGCCTGGCCCTCTGACAATGCTGGACTCCTGCTCACTTAGTGGGCACCACCAGAGCAGATAGCAGAGCCAAGATTCAGAAACTGAGAATTTTGGCTCAGCATCCAAGCAGTGAGATAATCTTTTAGTTTTCGGTGAACTATAGATGAGGTTCATTAATAGGGATTTGTGTGACAGTGAGCCTGGGCTCCTGCAACTGGAAATGCAAATTAACAACTCTAAGTAAATGTTGGCTGGCAGTGACGATGCATTATATTTCAGAAGAGGCAGAAAGTCATCACCATTTGTTATTTACAGACATGTAGATGTCCAGATACATAAGTTAGATTTCTAGATTTTTAAATTTTCTAAGTAAAATAGTCTAGAGACTTGTCTGTTCACATCTGCAAAGACCAAATACTTTTGTTGGACACCTCTCTCTGATCACTGGTTTGAACTGGATATTTGTTTTGAAGGGGAACATCAATGATTTAATTTAGAACTAGATACACTTTATGTAAGAATTAATCATCTAGAAATTATAAGTGGAAGCAATTGAATTGAGTAAAAAAGCCCCTCAAAATAGTATCAATTCTACATTCACTTAGTTTCAATTAAATGCCTTCATAAGTCATTGAGCACAGCCATTGCCCAGCTTCCTATCCTTGTCTTGTTCCTGCAGGGTCACAGGGCAGCAGTACGTAGACTCTGTGAAGTAGCTGCAAGGATTCCTGAGTTCTGTGAGTTGTCTTGTTTCTCTACGCTTCTCCATCTCCATGTAATTTATAGTCCTTAATTCCACTTGCAGCCTGTGTTGAGTCTTTAATGCAGCTGAAAGCAGGGATTCCAAATTTTTAAATGAAAGTAATTCCAAAATTATTTTTATCTCATTTAAAAAAATACCAACAGATTCTATCAATACTTTAAAAATCCATACGCTTTCATTCTTTGCTTCTTAAACCTTAATGCTGAGCTAACAAGACAGCATTGCAGCTGTTCAAAAGGAAGATGGTTAAAAATAGCTCAACTGTTGTATCTGCAAATAATAACCTCACTCATCATCTCCACATCCAGCATGACAGCACAAGGCCAACTGCATCATTTCAATGCTGGCTGCCTTGTGCAAGCACAGAGCTCATGCTGAATGTGGAATAGAGTCTTGGAGAAAAGGGAATCCCTCAGACGAGAGTGGAAATTGCTATGCAGGAAGATGAGAGGAGTGATTTGTTCAGGGAAGGTGCCAGTGGGAAAGCAGAGATCAGTGTTTGGCAGAGAGAAAAGACAAGAACATAAAGCTGGGGAAGGTGATGTTCACCTTCCATAGGCAGTGTCCGACTGAGGAAAGGCTGGCCAGAGCAGAGGTACTGAGGTTTTAGTGCCTGTTCCTATAATAGATGCCCCAATATGCCTCAGGCCTTACACAGCTTTGGGATGTAATGCTCTCTGTTGAGGTGTCTCACAAGTCTTTGACAGAGGAGAGACACAAAATTGTCCCTCCCTATGACGAGTCCAACATCAAAACCCACCCTCCCTGTCTGCAACAACAAACAGCCATTTCTTGCTTCGCAGCACGATTAAGTAATTGCATTTTGTAGCAGATGTTTGCAGGCTAGCACAAAGAATGTTCAAGTACATGTAGGAACATATACAGATAACAGAACTGTGTTCATTACATTACTTGGATATTACAACCTTTTGATGGGCAAATTATTTGGCTTGAGATTTGTTTTTATGTTTCCTGCCCTTATTGCTCACTGTTCAGAGCACGCCAAATCTATCAAGCTGTTTAAAATACTAAAACACTGAGAGCTACACGCACTATATCTGATGATTTAGTTAACAAACTAACAAATAGATAATTAAAAAATCCTACTCTATGCATTTTTGTTGAGGGGACGGAGACTGCAAGTACAATCACTTGCATTTTTTGTTTTGTCTGAATTGAAAATATCCCCCTTCCTCCACTTAAAACACCAAAGAAAAAAGCACACATCAGTGTCCAGATATCAGAGAGTAAGAGAAGTTAGTTTCTGGTCAAAACCTGCTTAAAAGATTTATGTCATCAAATACATAAAGGCAAAGCTTGGGGCAAGAAAATGATGAGTTGTAGGAAAGGGCTGGTTGTAAGAAAGTGTTAACACATTTATTATAGCTCTAGGGAAAGGTGTATTTTACATTCTTATCAGACCAGCTGTTAAACTATAAAGGCACTAAATTTTGCATCTGGTTTTGAAGGCTCAGAGTCACATGATTGATGCAATACTGAGTCAATCAGACCTATTTTTTAATTATAAAATGCCCTGTTATATTAGACATAAAACTGAAGAGTCTGGTCATTACGGCCTACACACAACAGTGGTATTTCAGCTTGTATTAATTTTGTTGTCAAAGATACAGCTGTTGTAGGAAATATTTTGAATTTTTAGTACCATCTGGTGTGCTGAAAGAAGAAGAAGTGCTTTAAACTTTGGCACAAATCCATTTTTTAAGTGGGTAATGTTGGTGCTTTGAGAAAGGGGCTGTCAGACCAGGAGACAAGAAGAGTCGTTAATTGTTGTCATCGTTCTTTTGCACTGTACAGCCCCACCCTACCTCAATTAAAACAAACATGTTTATGACTCTTATAGGGTCCTCAGAATGGCTCCTCATTGCTAAGTACATTTGCATTATCAAGGCTTTTTTTTTTTCCCCAGGGTTCAACATTTAGCTGTGACCGTCTTGGGGACTAGTCAAGGCAGGGAGCAGAGGATGCCAAGATTTCAGGCTGAAGCAGTTGTAGGGGTCCCCCGTGGGGATGAGTATCTGCTTGATGTTCCCTCTGTAGTGCTTGTTCTTTCTTTTGCCTCTCCACACTGTTGATGCAAGCAAGAATTTTTCTGCTTTAGTCTGCTTCTGTGGTGCACATAATTAATCATGGGACCAACCTTCATCATATAATTGGCTCAGAGAGAAATGAATGTCTACAGTTTGTATCTAATGTCTCCTACCCAGAAGTCATTTCCTATACTAAGCACTTGAATTACATTGGAAGAACCAACACTGATGCAATGCTGTGTTTTCATATGGGAGTCCTGAAATCTTTGTTCCCAAAGTCTCTGGTGTAACTATGAGCATTAAGAGCATCTACAAAACACTGAAAGTGAAGAGAGAAAAAAATGAGAAGTTTGTTCCAGGGTAAAAAATACAATTAAAAGTCCCTCATGCACTCACCAGAAGTCCATCGGGAAGCAAAGACCAGAATTTGTGCTGAAATCTGTAGAGTCAATGTTTTAAGTGTCTTTTCAGCAAGGAAGATTTAGCAGTTGCAGGCTGTCATTGGTGCCCAAATCCTAGAGCATTTGGGAGAAAAGCTGTTGTATACCCATGGAAACAAGGAAACA
Source organism: Turnix velox (assembly GCA_013400935.1). Lineage (NCBI taxonomy): Eukaryota > Metazoa > Chordata > Aves > Charadriiformes > Turnicidae > Turnix > Turnix velox. The sequence goes on along the minus strand of VZTY01012401.1, from coordinate 4,894 downwards.
CATGTGTGAATACTGCAAGTCCTCTGTGGGCTGCATGTCTGTCAGTCCTGGGGGCACAAACAGAAGTACCATTAAACAGAGCAAGGACAGTTACTGAGAACCAGTTGCTTTTCTAAGAAATAGAAAATGGATCTACATTTGTTAGAGAATTATGCAAAAAGTAATTTTTTCTCCTTCCCATTATCTACTGAATTTGTGTATCACCTTATTGCATAATGAATCTTGCCAAACAATATTATTTTTTCCTGAAATGCTAGTAAAACCTGTTAGTATCATCTCTGGCTATTCCCCAAGCAATTCTTTGTGCAGACAACCGGTTTCCTGAGAGACATTAACTTATATTCTGCCTCTCCTTGGGGTACTTTCTCCTTCACCACTGCTGGGCTTTCAGTTTATTGAGTCAATAGTACTGAACACCTTCAAAGGTTCATGGTGAGCATATATTTTATTTTTCCTTTCTGTTCCCTTCCTTTACAGAGCCATACTTCAGACACACATCCTACTTCTCACCCAAATCTCTGCAGTGGGAGCAGAGGAGATGTTTTGAATATCACTTTTAACAAATATTAAAATGGGTTGCTCTACTCTCAGTGCTCAACAGAAACCAAAGTTTGCCCAGCATCACCCCACCACAGAGTGGAAATCAAGTTTGCAGACTTGAAAATAGAGCTGAGACTCATCACAATTATCGCCCCTTGGAAAAGCACTTGGCATTTGTAGCAGCAGGAGACCATACTGTGATGATATGCCCTTCCACCAACATTATCACTTAATTCCTTTCTTTTTGAAGGTTTTTATAGGGATTGGGTACAGCTGCTTTTCATCAGTCCCTTCCTATTAGAGTTTCTAAGAATCTTGATTAATTTAGAGACTGTTTCAGCTGCTGCTTAAGGAGATTGAACATTTTGCCCTCACCCTTCTCAGTCTGTGTTGCCAATAACTTTTAAAACATTATGTGCAGTATTATGGATTTTCTTTTCTTGTTTACGGGCAAATATGCACATAGATTTCTCTCTACTAGAGGTATTCATCTTATCCTCAGAGGCTTAACTGTTACGTTCTTCTTCCCCATCTTTTAATTTCTTAAAATTTCTCTAATTTGTAGGCTAGTACAAAAATGCCTGGAAGAAAATTGAAGCTTTGAGGGCACTGTTGCATAGTCTGGTACTGGAAGGGCTGAGCGATGCTAAGTCCCACTTGAAAGCAGGTCACTTGTAATTCCTTGCCAGACTTTTTCATGGTTATTCCCCAACTGGCTGCCTGCAAGTTTTCAGGGATTTAGCCTGAAGCAATTCTTAGGGGAAAGGATGTCTCCTTTCTCAGATAGCCATTTAGCTACTCTTTAGGGGATTTCAGATGCCTTTTTTGTCCAGACTTCCTTGATGAAAATTTTTGGTTTCTGTTCTTGGAAAATTGCTCTGGTCATGATTGTTGTTGCAGTAGAAACCAGATCTGAGGACTCCTGGCCACAGAGTTTGAGTTTGGGTAATTCACAATGTTTTACAAATCACCTTCTCTTATTCTTGGAGGAAAGGGCAGGATTTGAGGGCAATGCACAGGAAAAGGCAGGTTGCCAGAAGCAGAGAGCCACAAGAAGATGAGAGCACTACTGTGCTTATGACACCAAGCTATGTGGTGCAATTGATACACCTGAAGGAAGGGATGCCATCCAGAGGGACCTTGACAGGCTTGAGAGGTGGGCCCAAGCCAACCTCATGAAGTTCAA
>VZTY01012367.1:3359-16094 GCA_013400935.1 Turnix velox | reverse complement strand
CCGGGATCGCCCGCCCCGCCACCCCCGGGCAGAGGTGGGGAGGTGATGGAGGGTGGACCGGCTGCCGAAGGGGATGTAGGGGTCCCGGTACAACACTCTTCCCCCCCTCAGTGTCATCGCTGTCACGCACACTGTGACCCCCTCCGGCACCTCCTGGTACCCTCCAACTTCACTATCCCGTATCCCCCGGGGATGGTCACCTCGATGCCCGCTGGGCACGGTGAGGGCTTGGTCAGGAGATCCCTAAACCTTAGCGACACAAGTGGGTGTGGGTGACAGTGACACAGAGACCTGTTCCCTTCCTACCTGGTGATGGAGACGGCTGCTTCCCTCCCGGGCATCACCGGGATGAGGATGAGGGGATGCACCCCGGCTCTCCCAACGAGGCACAAGAACGACGTGACACCGTGGTGGGGATGGTGGCGGTGGGCTCCTCGAGGACGAGGAGGGAGAGGGGGATGGTAGTGGCGGGGGGGGGAGAATGTCCCTGTCTCCCTCCCGGCAGCGCTTGCCTCCCTCCGCTGCTGGGCTCAGGCTTTGTCTAACTCCTTCCCACGCACTCCCGCTCGCGCTGCGGGGGGGAAGGCGGCCTGCTCGCCCTCCCCTTCACCCCCCCTAAAATCCCTTCAGCTTTCCCCCACCCCCAAACCGTCCAGCTGCGATTTTCCACGTCTGTCCAGGGTCAGGATTCTTTCCTTGCTCCATGGATGTCAGCACTGGGGCAGAAGCTATAAATCTATAGGATTGGTGGGGGGTGGGGAGGTGGTGATAAGGTTAACCCCAAGATAGAGTTAACCTTATCAGCCCCTCCCACCCCCCACCGACCCTATAGATCCATAGGGTGAGGCAGGAGCATGGGAGCTGGCACACCTGGTTGCTTGGAGACAGGGAGGTTGGAAATGCTTCTTCCAGTAAACAGCCAGGCTGGAACAAAACCCCGAAGGCTAAAAATAGGGAGGCAGGATGTGGAAATAAAAGAAAAAAGCCTTGTTTGTGTGTGTCCCCTGCCCCTCAGTCCCTCCTCATCCCAGGGCAGAGCAGGGCACCCTCCATGTCACCACCAGGCATCCATCAGTGTTGCCCCCCCCCTCACTTTAAGCTGCGTGTGATCCCACCCGTGGTCCTGTGTGCTGGTCCCAGTCCCACAGCACTGCCTGGAACCTGTAGTTGTGGAGGGAGGTGTGAGGTATAGGGAGGGTTTGCATCCCACACTGCCCCGTGTGGGATCAGACCTGGACAAGGGACACCTCGAGCAGAATCAACTCCTGGCAGAGGAAGGGACTGAAATGTCCCCCAACTCCTGTTTGGGACTTTGTCACAGTGTGTGGGGGTCACACCCTGCTGGAGTTTGCTTCCAGCTGCCTCTCAGCTCCACCAACAGTCACACTCCCCAGCTCCACCGGTCTCTCAGCACCCAGCGCATCCCACACCTCAGGGTTGGCTGCGAGGTAAGGGGGTCGTGGGGAGCATCTTCTCCTCCCCACAGGCAGGCAGCCTTCATCCCAGGCCGGCTGCCTCCTCCTTTTCCTCCTTCTCCTTCTTCTCCTCCTCCTCCTCCTCCTCATCTCCCCGCCCGGGCACCTGGAGGCTGGCAGGAGAGAACAATAGCGAGGAGGATGAGTAAGATGGTCCCCCATTGCCTTGGCAACGCACTCCCGCGCTGCCGGCGTGTGCCAGCCGAGTCAGGCAGCTGCCTGAAAAGCGCATTCTCTCTCCCTGCGCGGAGGGAGCTGCCACGCTACCTGCACCCGCAGCCCCCTCCCCGGGCGCCGCGGCCCACCTCCCACGCCGGCACGGGCAGCGCCACGTGAAGGCACCGGGCTCCCCCACAGCCGCCGGTACAGGCTGGCACACGGCTCGGCCCAGCTTCTCTTCCCTTTTGTCCGCTTGTGCCCAAAGGGACTGGCCAGGGAATGTGTCCCCTCTGGGGCTGCCCAGAGAGGAGGTGATGGGTTTCCCGTGGCTACTTGTCGCGGTGCTGCCTTCGCACATGGCTGCACACATTGTCCACAGGCAGGGAGGGCAGGTCTGGAACTGATGGGTTGCTGATGAATGGGAGTGGCAAGAGGGTGCCTGGGAGCACCAGGAATCTTTGCCGACCACAGCCACGTGTCCGTCCTGGGACAGGCTGTGCTGTCAGAAGGATGTACCTTGAGATGACAAGGACAGCCCAAAGGCACCCCAAAACCAGCACTGCCGTGGCCGTGGCACAGAGGTGCTGGGAGTCACGATCCCTGCCAGCACCCTAAAGCACAGACCGTGCCTGGGGCTGGCTGCCCTGTGGAAGGGTAGCATGGCCGGGACATTGCCCAGCGGCCAAGCACATGGCCCTGGATGCTGCCAGCCACAGGCAGGACACAGCTCCAGGGCCAGTCGGACCTGGGAGGCACAGATGGGATGGCAGTGTGGGGTTGGGCAGGCCCCGGGAGCTGTCTGAGAGCCCCACGGTCCCCTCCATGGCCCAAGGAGTAGCCCCTGCTCCACCGAGGAGCTCCACGGCGCCACCTGCTCCACGGAGCAGCTCCACGACCCCGCTCCACATTCCCCCTGCTCCATCATGAGCCAACCAGCCAATCAGAAGCGCCTCCCTGTAGTTGCCCCGCTCTCTCCTTTCTCCATAGCGCCTCTCCCCGGCCGCCCCGCCAGGGCTCAGCCAATCAGAGAGCCGTTTGCTGCCGGGGCGGGGGTGGCCATGTTGCGCGCGGTGAGGAGGCGCCTAGGCCCCATGGCGGTAGCGGGGCTGTGCCGAGGCGTTGCCGGCGTGGCGAGGGGCAGCCCCGACGCTCCGGGGCTGCTGGCCATGGTGGAGGCCTTCTACGGGCGGGCCGCCGCGGCCGTGGAGGCGGAGGCGGGGGCAGGGACCCCGTGGGGGCAGCTGCCATGGGTGCGGGGGCTGCTGGAGATCATCCGCCGCTGCAGCTGTGTCCTAGAAGTGGCCTTCCCCCTGCGCAGGGACAGCGGCACCTGGGAGGTGGTGCGAGGCTGGCGAGCCCAGCACAGCCACCACCGCCTGCCCTGCAAAGGGGGTGAGCAAGGCTGGGAGGCCCATTGCCCACCTTTGCATCCCTGCCTGGACCCGCACCTGGGGCTCTGCCTGGTGCAGGCAGCTGGAGTGGGAAGTGTTGGTGTTAGGGGGGTGGTGGTGGTCAGCATGCCACAAGAGTGGGAGGTGTCCCTGCCTATGGCAGGGGGGTTGGAACTCGATGATCTTTGAGGTCCCTTCCAACCCAAACTATTCTATGATTCTATGTCCAGGAGGGCAGGCTGTGTCCCAGCCTGCAGCCGGCAGCATGTGCTTGGCCACCAGGCTACAGTGTCTCGACCACCAGGCTGTGGTGTCCCAGCCACACAACCCTCCCAGGGGCAGCCAGCCCCAGGAACAGGCTGTGCTTCGAGGCACTGGGCTCAGGAGATGCTGACAGGGGTCAGCCAATCCCCCCCATGCACCTCCATGCTGAGGCCACTGGGAAGGCAGCACAGGTTTGAGAGTGCTGGGTGCTTCTGGATCACCTGGTGATGCCCTTGTCATCATAAGGCACTCACAGATATGGATCCAGAAGGATGCTCTCCTTGGGCATGTCCCGCAAGAGGCAGCTTTGCTAGGCTCAGCTGCAGTCAAGCTGCTCTCTCACACCAGAGCACAAGAGCAGCTTGGCTATGGCCACCTCTGGGTGCATATGGTCCCCCATCCTAACACTCAAAGCAACAACTGTTGTTGTGAGACTAAGGAGGGATGTCTCAGCTTCCCATCTCCTCTCTGTTAGCTGGAGGCTTTGGCTGTACTGCAGCTGCACTGCTGAGGGTGCTCACCACAGTCAAGGCCTGTGAAACAGGTACTGGGTAGTAAACTTTTCCATCCTGTGGTGATCTGGAAGATCAGGTCTAGCTGAATGATTGCTGATCACCCATTGCTATCAGATGCTGCTATTTCAGGAGATTCAAAGCCTTTCCTTCAATGTCTCTATGCCATTTGTGGTAAAAAGGCAGGGACTCTTCCATTTCTTTTCTTTCCATTCCCAGGGGTTCGTTTCAGCAGCTCAATTGGTGTTGATGAAGTAAAAGCCCTGGCTGCATTAATGACATACAAATGCGCCGTGGTGGGTGAGTACAAGGGAAAGATAAAGCACCTGGTGGCTTGGGCATGGGATGAGGCTGTGATGTGGTGAGTCAGAAAAGCCCATTGGGTGCTTTGAAAACCAGAAGTGCTCCAGAAGTGCAGGGTGTTCCCCTGGGCACAGGGATGTGTGGGAGAAAGGCTTGCTGCGGCTGCAGAACCTGCCAGTGGCAGGCTGGGCTGTTCATGTTAATCAGGGAGGATCAAGCATCATGCTTCTCAGATGCAGTCTGTGCCTGGGTTGTCATGGATTCAGCTCTGGTTGGTGGTATCTGTGGCAGGCTCAGGGGCCACATCCTGTCCTGCTCCAGAGAGGCTGTCCAACATTAGGAGGGAGCTGAGTGTGGTGTGAGGAAGCGCTGGCCCCTTGCCTGGATTGACCATCAAGCTTGTGATGGCCATGGTCACTTCCTCCCATTAGGAAGTGGCAGAGCTGGTAGAGAACATCTGTGTGTCTTACCTGCTCTTTTCCAGATGTTCCTTTTGGTGGTGCCATGGCAGGTGTGAGGATCGATCCGAGGAAATACTCGGTGAGTTTCCTCTTCTTTTGCCTGCTGACAGCCTGTCACTCACGCTCCATTTGCACAGTCCTCCCTCTTGCTGTGTGTCACAGCTATGTGCTCTGACAGGCAGGAGGGGACACTTGTGGTGAATAACGCTCACCCAGCTACACTGTGAAGCAGCTCAAGTGGGGGAGGGAAGGGTAGTGAGCTCTGATTTATGGGTGAGTCTGTCCAGACACAAGCTGTTGGGAGTCTGGAGTAAGAACACTGCCTGCTCTGCTGGGGAGGGTGCAAATCAACCAGAGGTTGGAAGGACAGTGAGCAAAGGGACCAGGAGTTCCTACATTTTGCTTTTCCATCCAGAGTTCCCAGCTGCTGTGAATGGGCTCCCTGGAGATGTCTGTGTCCTGTGCAGGCAGGACAGGGAGCTGCCAGGTTTTTATTTGTGCCTGTAGTCACCACTGTGTTTTGTTGTTCTTGCACAGGACCATGAGCTGGAGAAAATAACAAGGTATTTTACTGTAGAGATGTCCAAGAAGGGTTTTATAGGTGAGTGTGGGTTTGTCCTCGTTGTGTAAGGAGTGTGTGAGACTTGCAGGCAGCAGGGACCTGCCAGCTGAGCAGGAGCAGGAGCAGGCTGCTTCTTCTGGGCAGGGCTCTCACTTTGGCCTTAGTCTCCATCCCTCTGACCTGCAGGAGGAGTGAAGGTGCCTCCTGCTTCAGTGCGTGACAGAGAGCTCCATGAGTGCTAATCAAAGCACAAAGACCTTTACATTCTCTCTTTGCTATGAAAGCACTAGGAAGGGACATGGCAAAGACCCTGTGAAAACCAAAGATGTTCATGCCTAAGGGAAGCTGGGGAGACCCTGGGCCATGAGCAGCACTAGTCTTTGGTCAGGGACTTGTTGGTGTGCCCAAGGATGTGACAAGCCTGCAGAAATCACCTGGCTTTGCATGTGTCATGGGTTGGAGCAAAGCAGTAGAATTGCAAAGATAGGATTTGACAGGCATTTCTACCTCTGCAGGGCCCGGAATTGATGTGCTGGCCCCTGATGTCAGTACTGGGGAACGGGAGATGTCCTGGATAGCTGACACCTACACCCACACTCTGGGGTTCCGGGTAAGCTCTGACATTGCTTGTTTGGAGCCTGAGATGAGGGCTTGTGCTCAGAGGCACTTGCCAGTAAATTGCTTAAGGTCTACCAGAGGCATGGGGAAGGTGAGGGAAGCTGAGGTTTTGGCAAAGTCTTCTCTAGAAGACCTGGATCAGCTGAGGCCATAACCTTTGCTCTCCTCATCCTGGCCTCACAGGACATCAATTCCCAAGCCTGTGTGACAGGAAAGCCCATCAGCCAGGGAGGGATCCACGGGCGACTCTCAGCCACCGGGCGGGGGGTTTTGCATGGCATTGAGAACTACATCACCAACAGAGACTATATGGACTGCATTGGCCTGAGCCCTGGCTTCCCTGGCAAGACCTTTGTGCTGCAGGTGAGTACTCAGCCCAGTGAGAGTTTTTAGGAGGGCACTTACCATAGAATTATAGAGCTGGAAGAAACCGTCAAAAGCTATCTAGTCCAACCCCCCTTCTGTGAGCAGGGACATCTTGCACTAGATCAAGTTGCTCAGGCCTCAGTAAGCCTGGCCTTGAATGTCTCCAGGTATGGGGCCTCCAGCTTCTCTCTGGGAGCCTGTTCCAGTGTCTCACCACCCTCATGGGGAAGAACATCTTCCTAATGTCTAACCTAAACCTGCCCTGCTCTAGTTTTAAACTGTTACCCTCATCCTATCGTTATATGTCCTAGAAAACTGTCCCTCCACCTTTCCAGACCTTCCAGTCCCACTGATGATGGACATGATTTCTAGAATCTCTCCTCTGTGGCAACTGTCACTCCTTAGAACAGTTTTTCAGACTTGCTGCATGCAGAGATCCAAGGATGCCACATGTCTTTCACCACACAGGCATTCCTGGGAATTCCTTGGGCATTCACAAGGTTTCTTTGTAGCCTTACTATCTGAAATTGCTCATAAAATGGAAGCTGTGGCTGATAACTGTGTGGCAGGTGGAACAAAGAGATGGCAAGACACAGAGCTTTGCCAGATCTTGGTAACATCACTTTCCTGTCACCTCCAAGCCACCCGTAGCAAACTGTGATACTAACCCATGGCAAATGTCCTGCTTGTCCATCCTCATCTCTTTGGGATGCTCTGTGGGTCTGGCCCCGTGGCCCAGCACTCTGGGAGCTCTGTGGGACCCCCAGGGTGCCAGCCCTGCCTTTACCCCGCTTCTCCAGGGAAGAACCATCCCTTCCCTGCTACCCAGGGCCTGCTCTCAACTGTGGTGAGGTGCTTCCCCCTGCTGTAGCTCGAGGAACTCCTGCCCAGGCACTGCTGCCCCATCCACTGCCCTCTCTGCCTGCAGCTGCCTCTTCCCTCCTGAGGCCACTGCTCTCTGGGAGGGAGAAATGAACTGGGAACCACACATCTGAAGTCTTCCTCTGTGCTTCCTTCTGAGCTCCTGTCACAGCTCACTGCAGAGGGGAAGAGGCTTTGAACTGGAGCTACCCTGCAGCTGCAGCCTGCTGTGCCCTCAGAAATGGACCTGCCTTTGTTCATGCTTTTCCTTTCTTCACATCCTTCTGCTTGGCTGATACATACTGAGAAGGATTAAGTTCTTGGCTACTGTGTGTATAATTTTGCTGTGTTTAGGAGATGTTTTTGCAGTTTCAGGAGCCACTTTTAGTAGCTGTACCTAGCTGGCAAGTGCTTTGGGGCAGACAGTGCAAAATCATCTTCCCTTAAGAGCTGAGCTGTCACCAAAGCCTTGCCCTGTACCATGGCAGCTGCTCATTTGTCCTCAGTGTGAGGTGCAGGAAGATTGCTCAGACTGTGCCTAGATGCTATGTAGTGCCCACCTTGGGACTGTATTTCTCATGGAATATATTTTCTGTGGAGACCAGCTCATAGAAACTGAATGGTGTCCTGTGTGCTTGGAACATGATAGTCATGAGCTTTGGAGGTGATAGCAACAGGCTGAGCTTTTTCTCATAGGCTCTGGTTTTCGCCACTTTCTAACCAACCAAGTCCTGTGAAGTCCTAGTTTCACTCCAGCCAAAACATTCACCAAGAACTGCTAAATCAGGGCTTTCCATTTGTGTTTCTCAGCTCCTGCTCCTGAGAGTGGACTGCTGCAAGAGCAGCAGGTCAGTTCTCAGTGTTTGTCCCCACGATTTCCCTCTCCCCATCCCATCTCTGCTCTGTATTGATGCAGGGCTTTGGCAAAGTGGGGCTGCACACCATGAAGTACCTCCACCAGTACGGAGCCCGCTGCATCTGCGTTGGTGAGACAGATGGAGCTATTTACAATCCCAGAGGGATTGATCCCACAGAGCTACAAGACTATGAGCGGGTGAGTTGAACCCATGTTCTCAGGAGGAGATGGTTCCTGACTGTCTTTGAAATGCCCACAGGGAAGGGGGCTGCCCTCACCTTCTGCGAGGTCCAGCTCTGAGGGCTGTGCTCCTTGCTGCCTGGCTGAGCCCAGCAGAGCTCTCCTACTCATTCCAGGGCCACGGCACCATAGTTGGCTTCCCAAAAGCAGAGCCCTATGACGGCAGCATCTTGGAGATGCCCTGTGACATCCTCATCCCTGCTGCTATTGAGAAGCAGCTCACAAAGGAGAATGCCCCTCGAGTGCAAGCAAAGGTACAGACCACTTGAGCTGCACACTCCCAGCAGGCCCAGCATCAGTGAGTGTGACAACAGCCCAGATGAACCTTCATTTTTGTTCCCTAGCACCCCAGGGAGGTGTCATGTCACTGCACTGACAATTCACCTGCTGTGCCAGAGGGACAGAGCCCGAGGCAGAGGTGGCAGGTCACATAATTCAGGAGCAGAGGAAAGCCTGTGCATTTCCCTTGCTGACATGAGTGACCTTGACTGGCTCTTCTGAAATCCCCAGCCTTCATTGCTAGATCAGATCCTTATCCCAGGGCAAAGGAGATGATATCCTCAAAGGTCTGTCACAGTGTTGCGACTGCAAATCATAGGTGCATGATAAGAGTGAGCAAAGTAGGGGACTGCTTCCTTCCTTCACTCTGCCCTTCAAGGGACTGAGCATGTTGGGACCTGGGACTCTGTCACAGCCAAGGTCTTGTGTAGCCTGAGCCTTAAATCATTCTATGGGAAATAGCTGAGCTTTTGCTCACCCTAAACAGTTTCAGTGGGAGGCAAGCATCTAGATACCTGCCACCAAAAGTGGCCTGGTAGGGGAAACCAGTAGCAAGGAAAGCAGCCTGTCATTCATTTCTTCTTTCATTTCTTTCATGTATCTCACCTCTGCTTGTGCTCTCAGATCATTGCAGAAGCTGCCAATGGCCCCACTACTCCAGCAGCACATGAGATATTCCTGCAGAGAAACATCCTGGTCATCCCAGTATGTCCATTCTCATACTCATAGGGTGAGGGTGGGCTTGTGACTGTTAGGGCCATACAAAATTGTCAGCTGCACCAGCATGGATCCAGCTGGGCTCTGCCAGGCTCTGAGATCTGGCAGCTTTGATGTTGCTGTCTCACTTTGTTCCCCACCTTGTTCCCAAGTCTTGAGCACACCCCAGGTGCTGGTTTCCCTTCTGGACATTCCTAGTTCTTGGCTGCAGCAGCTACAGACCATGGGACTCCTGGCCTGAAACAGTTTGTCATGTAGCCACTGATAGGCCAGCAGCAAACCATGCCACATCACACTGTCAGAGCCACTGGTGTCTTTGCTCAGAGGCAGTGCAGGGACACTGTGGCTCTAGGGTTCAGCCATACCAGTCACCTCAGGACAGGACTGTCTCCGAAGACAAAGCCCAAGGGAATGGGAAGGAACCCAAGGCAGGAGAGGAAAGATCCCCAGATGGGTTGTGGGCCACCCTAAGCAGCAAATCTGAAGTATTTTCTGGGCTTGGCAGGACGTGTACGTGAATGCAGGTGGTGTGACTGTGTCCTTCTTTGAGTGGCTGAAGAACCTGAACCACGTTAGCTACGGCCGCCTCAGCTTCAAGTACGAGCGAGAATCCAGCTACTACCTCCTGCAGTCAGTGCAGCACAGCCTGGAGCAGTGGTTTGGCAAGGCCAGAGGGGAGATCCCCATCATGCCATCCCCCGAGTTCCAGGCCCGTGTGACTGTAAGTGTCTGTAACCACAGAGAGCTGTCCTGGCTTGCTTGTTATATGTTCCCAGACACTCCTATCTATAGTCCCAGCACTGAAGGCTGAGCTTTTGGCACACACACGGACTCCCCCACATGCCGTCACCCCACTAGTCAGGGGGATGGAGTGGAGATGCCTTGTGTGGTGAAACAGCCCTACCATCTGAGGGATGATGCAGGGAGTCTCTTGGGAGCAAGCCCATGTGCTGGAGCCAGCTGCAGAGGTGGCAAGCCAAGCTTAGACCTGTGGTGGTCTTTCGCTGAACAGAGGTGCTTTGATAAATGGACTGAGGGGGGCAATCTTTAGCCTCTCTTACAAAGGATTCCCTGTTCTTCCCACTGCAGCATGCCTCAGAGAAGGACATCGTATATTCGGGACTGGCCTACACCATGGAGCAGTCAGCCAAGGTACCTTCATGAGCTCCTGGCCTGGCCCATCCTTACTGTCAGGCCCCTTGCCTCACAGCAGAGGTTCTGTGCTGTATTTGAGGGGTGCTCACCCAAAGACCCCTGTCACCAGTCCCAGTGGATCAGCAGGAGGCCTGGGTTCATCTTCTCAGTAGTGGCTGTGTCCGCCCTTTAGGTTGGACATGCTCAGCGGTGTTCCTTATTGCTGTTGGGTTTCTGTCCCTCTGTCCACACCCCTGAAGCCGTGTTCCTCGTTTCCAGGGTTTCTCAGATGGGCTAGTGTGTGCAGCGTGGTGCTGGCACTGCCGGGTGGGAGGGTTTAGCCCTACCATCTGAGCCGCATGCCATGCTCAGCAACATGAGTGCTGTGCAGGGAGCCCAGGGTATAAAGTCTGTCCTCAGGGGGGTGCTGTAGAGCAGAAGATTTAGAGCATCTCCTAATTCACTTGTAGATGGCTCCAGGAGTTAAGAGAGCAGCCTGCTTGGTCATTTGGTGTGGAGATAATCTCTTCTGCTTTGGTTTCTCCCAGGGCCTGACCTGGTGCTTGCACACATGGAGCTGTCTGCACCCTCCTCTCCTGGTCCTCTGCTCCCCCCTTGCCCCCGGACACTCCCAATACACACCAGCCTCACAGCTCTTCTCTCTCTCTAGCAAATTATGACCATGGCTGCGAGGTACAACCTGGGCCTGGACCAGAGAACTGCTGCCTACCTGTGTGCTCTGGAGAAGGTGTTCACTGTGTACAATGAGGCCGGTTTCACCTACTGAAAGGGGTACCTCGGGTGTCACTGCCTTCTGGATGATGAGGGTCAGAGTGCCCAGGTGTCACTGCCAGCCTGTGAGAGTCACAGTCCTGTTGTGCAGGAGGTGCCCAGGACACCATGTGCAAGAGAGGGGGGATTCCTGATCTAAATAAATGTTTATTTTGAGCCTATTCTCTTCCTGCTGTCTGTTTCTCAGTTCTTCTGGGCACGGGGCTGTCTTTGCCCCACACTCTCTGCCCCGGCTCCTTTACAGCCTCCTGGGCACTGGAGGAAGCCATACTGATGCACCTTTGGATTTGCTTGCCCCTGGCTAGCAGAATTGGGCAAGGGAAGTTAAAAACACAATGAGCAGTAGGGAAGGGGACAGCTCACAGCACAGCCGGGACCTGGAGCAGCCACCTTGGTGCAGTGGATAGCGCTTGGTGGGTGCTGCGAGCTGAGCTGCAGCCGGGGCGGGGGTTCGCAGGCACCAGCCCGTGTGGGGCCGCGCTGGCTGCCGCGGCTGCGCTTTGCCGGCGGAAAGGGCGGCTGAGCACGGGCAGGAGATTTCATCCTGGCGGGGAGGCTCATCCCAGCCTCTCGCCACAGCCCGGCAAGGGGCTGAAGGCTGTCTGGGGGGGCGGGCTGGGTTGGTGGCCCTGCCCTGCGGGAGCTGAAGGTTCTACCGTAAGCACAGGACCCCCTGCTGTGGTGGACGTCGCTTAGTGGTGCGTGGTAGTCGGTTGCCCTTGAAGTGGTCACACTGCAGCTGAATGAGCCATAGGTACCAGCCACCTTCCCTGCCCCCCGAGGGAAGCAGGGTCACCCAGGAACTGGGGACAGCAGAGAGAGGAGAGTGAGGGTCCCTTTTGCTCAATGCTTCTAGCACAGGATCAGGGGGCATCTCTAGGTGGTACCTTACAAACAGCAGCACGCGGGGAGGACTTGGACAAGCCCATGTCCAAACCCTGAACTCTCTCTGCAGGCACAGCCAGCGTCTCATGGGAGGGAACCAGTGCTCAAACCCGGGACTGTGTCTGGTCTCCTCCTGGCTCAGGGTCCTCAGCCCAAAGGGTCCCCTGCATTCAGCTGCATACACACAGCACTGCAGCCAGCACTGGGACACTGCCTGCACCCCAGGCCTCAGCACACAGGGCACAGTGACCTGCTGCTGACACAGCAGTGAGCTGGCAGGATGGCATCGTGTCCTCATAAGGACCCACTCCTGCCCACTCCCCCAGCTGGAAAGACTCAGTTCCTCATTCCTCTTCCCAAAACTACCCCTGTGACCAATGCAGAGCCACTCCTTGCCACAGGGAACCCACAAGCAGGACCAGGGAGCTACAGACAAGAGTTGGCTTTATTCACGGACACGGGGACAGCTGTGTCACTGGCAGCTGCCCTCGTATTGCACATCCAGCGACAGGGGCGGGGGGCTATCCATGCCACGTCACAACACAGCGTCTCCACTATGGGACCTCAGAGATACGGAGGTGGAAGGGGGGGCAGCACGGGCACCGTCACCACTCAGCAGGCTGGGGAGCAGGCTTGGGTGCCAAGGGTTCACAAAGGCAAAGACCCGTCCACCCATAGATAGATAGATAGAGATATATATATAAAAAAAATAGTTCCACGATGACCAGAGCAGAACCACGGGGACACGTGTGCAAGCAGAATGTACAGCAGCCCGCGAGCAGGTAAAACATGCTTTGTACAGACACAGATACACCAGGACATGGCCGGGGGTGTTGTAGACAGGCCGTGCTGCTCTCTGG
>VZTY01012364.1:4432-20855 GCA_013400935.1 Turnix velox | reverse complement strand
TATTCTATGATTCTATGGTGAAGAACTCCCTCTGCCAAGCCAACCAAACCTTAGCTGATGCTCTGAAGAATCAGTTCCTGACACCATGAGGGTGAGTATTGTGCCTTCCTTCAGACAGGAATTAGACACACAGTCTATGAATTTATACAGGCAATGGAAAGGAAAAACTTCCAAATTACCTGCTCGCTGTAAAAAGCCTTGACAGAATTTCAAATGGAAGCCTTTCAAGGTGGAACATTGCCTTGAATTAGTTTTTGTGACAGCTACCACTAGGGTAGTAGACATTTTAACACCCACAAGAATTTAAAGGAGTTGTTTTATCTGCTGCAAGAAACCTGTACTGTTCCACCTGCATGATTGAAACAGATCAAAATTTAGAGGATGAGGAAAGCAAGATATTTGAACTGAATCAAAATCTACAAGATATGTAGAAACAGGACTTACAAAGAGTTCAGTTTTGATGCTTTGAGTCAGACAATGTGAAACTGGAGTCTTGGACAGAATTTCATGTTTTAAATCAAAAATTTTCTTCACAAAAGTATCCGTAGCTAGTGTGTGTAATCCAGTAATACACACAAGTGACATTAGTTTAAGAAGGGTTATAAAAAAGCACTTGACTATTAAAGCTCCACTGTCTCTAGACAAATCTCCAAAATCCACACCAAAATCAGTCCCTTTTATACAAGTTGTGTCAGAACATTAGAACTTCTTTTTGCTCTGGCTTCATGTAACTGCCCAGACTCCCAATCTGAGACTAATTTATTTATTACCTCCAGTTAGACATATTAAGCCCCTTGCTATTCTCATTAACAAACAGTGGGTTTCCCTCTACATTACTTCAACGACCAAGTATTTTTATAATTACCTTGCAAATTGTAGCTCAAAGTAACTCTCTCCTGTTTTAAGGTGTTTCAACAAATTCAGCCACTTGGGCCAGATCCAAACCAAAAGCCCAGTGAAGTCAGTGGAAGGACTTTCATGGGCTTCAAGGGATTTTGGAGTGGCTCCCATGCACATCCCATAATTTGTACTTAGCAATGTGGTTATTTGTAATCTCATCCATGGATAAACATTATCATTGTCAATGAATCTAACACTGCCTGCTGCTGATCTAAGCCAATGCTTTTCATTGAAGAGTTCTGCTTCCCATTTCTCTGAGAACTTCTGGTGGTATAAGAAAAGTTTTTTTCTACACTGAGTTTTGCCTCAGGTTGATTCTTTTCAATATAATCAAAAGCAGCCCAGACTAACCCGACAACATTCTTGAGGGGAAAAAAAAGGGAGGGGAAAATTCAATTTGCTAATATTAAATATTGGTATCAATTTTTTGTCCCCATCACCCTATTTCTCATAGTAAAAAACTTTACATTTGGGGAGGAAGGGTGGCATTTTTTTATAGCATCTTTTCCAATTGCTTGTGACTTTTAGACATTTTGTTTTGTGTTTCTCTTCCAGTCTCTGCCCAGAGAAGTGTAGATTTTGGGAGAGAGAGAAAGCACCATTTACTCAGATAAGAATCTTATTCTTTTTTTTCTTTTTCTTTTAATTTTAATTTTTTTTCCTTTTCCCTTTTTCTTTTTCCCTTTCCTCTTTTCTTTTTCCTGTTTCCTTTTCTTTTTCCTTTTTTCCCATTTTTTCCTTTTTATTTTTGTTTATCCTTTTTCCTCTTTTTACTTTTTTCCTTTTTCTTGTTCTTGTTATTTTTTCTACTTCCCTTTTTTTCTTTTTCTTTTCTGTTTGTTTTTCTTCTACTTTTCTCCTTTTTCTTTTTTCTTCCCTTTCCCCTTTTTCTTTTTCTTTTACTTTTTCTTTTTTTCTTCTGTTTTTCTTTTCCTTTACCTTTTTCTTTTTTTCTTCCCTTTCCCCTTTTTCTTTTACTTTTTAATTTTCTTTACCTTTTTCCTTTTTCTTTTCTTTCTTCCCTTTCCCCTTTTTCTTTTCCTTTTCCTTTCACTTCTTTTCTGCTTTGCACATTTAACTATTGCTTTGTGTTTCAGTCTGGGTGGACCACAGATGTGGCAAACTCTTCAGTCTCTGAGCCCTGGAGGGACAGCACAAGCTACAAGGCAGATAAAGCCATCTTCCTAAAGAGCCTCTTTGTGTTTTCAATTCCCTTCCCAGAATGTGCTGTATGTGTTGGGAAGCACTCATCTGTTGCTCTTTTGCCAGGTATTTTTCTATCAAAACCTGAGGGCTGCCATTCCTCTGACTCCATTTGTCTGCCAGGAAGTAAAATCTCTAGAGGACCGGGTTTGGCATCACTAAAAAACTAACAACATGTTTTGATACCTCTTTGATTCTGCTCTGTACATCCATGGGATACTTTATTCCATGTTTTTGTGGCAACTCAGCTAGAGTTGCCTTTCTTGTATCAGATCTCCACATCTGTAGGTTTAGCCATGACTGTATGGTGTCTAGATGGAGACAATTTTAGAAGACAGTCCACTTGTTCCAAGCATGCTGAGACATGTAGTGGCATCTGCATGTTCACCTGATATAAGCAGGAGACAAAAGGGAAAACAAGAAGTTACTTAGATTAGATATTAGGAAGAAATTCTTGACTGTGAGAGTGGTGAAACACTGGGAAAAGTCACCCAGAGAATCTGAAGTGCTCAAGGTCAGGCTAGATGTGGCTTTGAGCAACCTGATCTAGTAGGAAGTATCCCTGCAGGGGGTTGGAATGAGATGATTTTAGAGGTCCCTTCCAACCCAAACCATTCTATGATATCATTTCACCTCATTTCCCAAGTAGGGCAGCAGAAAAAAGCAGGGACCTTTCACAGACACATGCTGTGCCATAGGACTGTGATAGAGAGGCAGGTAGTTACAGGTTTGCAGGGACTAGCTAAAATGAATCCAATATCCAAACCAACCCAATATCCAAACCAGCTTGTCTGAAAACAGTCATCTGTTTATTGCACTCCAGCCTCAGGAGCAGTGTTCAGATTCAAAGAATTACACAGGTTGAGTGGGATTTTTGTAGCTCATATTTTTATCCTGCTGGTAAATTACCAGTGTAAAGCTTGGAGGAGAAGGGTATTCTGATACCCAGACCTGCACTCCACATCTCCATGGGCTCCACATCCACCAGTGAGCCCTTGCTGAGCTGCCAGTTGAAGCAGCACAACTGCCTGGTTGCCACTGTGCTGATGCATTACTTTGCAGAGCACACAGCCAGCCCACAGCTCTGTATAAAGCCAAACTGCTCCCTGCTGCGTGGTGCTGAATATGTCAAAAGAAAGGAAAAAAAAAAAAAAAAGGAAGATAAGAAAATTCCCCTAGAAGTGCAAAAATGTTTATTGTTGTTGCCGTGTAACAGCTCTGCACCCAACGCGAGGCAATTCCTCTCTCATTAAGTCATGATGAATGATAGATATGGCCAGGGGCTAAGACTAGTTCCTAGATTAAATGTTGTGAGAAATGTCTTTCCACCACCAGGCAGGTGAGATCATTTCTTTTTTTCCCATTATACCTGTTTCTTGCCTCTGTTTCTGAGTAACACAGCAGGACTTGATAGTTGCTGCCTCTAAAACTATTGACGGATGTTTGCTTTGAGAGGGGCCTCCTAAAGTGTGAGGAATGGACCAAAGAGCTCCTAACTACTCCAAGCAGAGCATGGCTGTTAGGCTGGAACCTCTGGAGTGGTTAACTCTTTGCCAGGTGTGGTGGGACTCCAGTGGGTCTTGCAGGATTTTCTTCTGGAGAAGCGAGAAAGTGATGTTCCTGCTTTCTGCTCTATTCAGCTGCTCTTGATCTCTAGATGTTCCTGGAGTTATCTGCCTCTCCCACTCCAGAGGGGGCTTTGCACATGAAGTTCAACAAGGCCAAGTGCAAGGTCCTGCACCTGGGTCAGAGCAATTCCAAGCACAGACACAGGCTGGGTGGAGAGTGGCTTTCTCTGAAGAGAAAGACTTGGGAGTATCAGTGAATGACAAACTCAACATGAGCCAGCAGTGTGCATTTGCAGCCAAGAAGGCCAAACAAATCCTGGGTTGCATCAAGAGAAGTGTGACCAGCAGGTCAAGAGAAGGGATTTTGCCCCTCTACTGGGCTCTGGTGAGACCCCACCTGGAGTTACTGTGTCCAGTTCTGGAGCCCTCAACATAAGAAGGACATTGAGCTGTTGGAGCAGGTCCAGAGGAGGTCACCAAGATGACGAAAGGGCTGGAGCAACTGCCCTATGAAGACAGGCTGAANTTAATAAGATATGTGATGGGAGGACCAGAAACAATGGATGTAAATTGGAGGGGGGTAGATTTAGACTCAACATAAGAAAGAAATTCTTTACAGTGAGGGTGGTGAAACACTGTTGTGGATGTCCCCTCAATCCCTGGAGATGTTTAAGTCCAGGCTGGACAAGGCACTGAGCAGCCTGATGTAGTGGGAGGTGTCCCTGCCTATGGCAGGGGAGCTGGAACTCAATGATCTTGAAGGTCCCTTCCAACTCAAACTATTCTCTGATTCTATGATTTCCACCTGTATCAGTGTGAGACAGTGCCCACGAGAAATTATGACAACACAGTATTACAGTCTTTTAGGTTGGAAGGGACCTTTCAGATCATCGAGTCCAACCGTCAGCCCAACTCTGACAATCCTCACACCTGGACAGGGACTTGGACCATCCACACTCAGATTAGGAGTCTGCTGCTCTCCCAACTGAGATATACACCCAAGGAGGACTCCTTCATTGAAGGACTCACTTGGCAGGGTTTGGTGGACTGATGCTTACAGAGAACAGAGCTCTATTCCTGGTGCACTGATTGATTTTTGGCTGTGAGCAAAGCTGCTCTGTCGCTGCATTTCTTTCAGTCTGTGCCTTGTTTACTGGAGCCCTGACCTTGTGCAGCTTTCTTCATATATCAAGTTTCTCTGTGCAAAATTAAGCAAAGCTGTGTATTTTTGAAAGGCTCGAGGCATGAAGAATGCAAGAGAATGTCCACATAGTTAATCAGAAGAGGTCTAGGGAGGAAGCCAAAGTGCTGGCCTCTTAATCACCCATGATTGCTGGTGGTGCCCAAAGAGATCTTAACAGATGCAAGCCCAGGGATTGGTTTTCTTTCTCATTCTGAGTTGAAAAAACAATGAAAAAACAACCAAATTCATGTGTTATGAGCCCCTCTGCAAACATCCCTGCACTTTACTAGCAATTAAGGCTTTTATTGCTATTTCAAGATGGGACAAGGAAAGAGAGAGGTATGCAAGGCCAGATTTGGATAAACCTTGGATGTCTGACCTGGATGTGTGAGTATGGATTGCTCGTAAGTGACAGAGTGGAGTTGGAGGCAAAAGGACAAATTCCAGAGCCTCATGTTATTTAAAGAAATCAACCATTCAATTAAAAAATACCTTGCAGTCCCTTGGAGAGGGACGTGAGTTGCAGAATTTTGGTCTGGATCTCAAACTTTCCAAGAGTTATGGGATATTTATTCCTGTCCAGAATCCTGGCTTGAGGAGTTGGAGGGCAGACTCAGCCATGAATTTTGGATCTAAGTGCAGACTGTGCGATCATAAATCCAAAAGAACTGGACGTTCTCATCCAGGAATTCAGTTTTTTCATTAAAAATGTGATTCACTCAGCATGACTAAGGCCATGTCTACATGGATGGACGAACAACTTCTTTCCACTCATCCCACCAGCCAGACCTTTTTCAGGGGTGATGTGGCCACCTTGGCATGGTGCTGCATGTGGGTTAGTAAGAGTGCTATCAATAGACAGAGGCCTCACAGCAACTGCTGTGAAGTGAGCAAAAACATTTGTCTCTTCTTACATTTGTTCCTAATGTTCAGAATTTAAAGAATTGCCTTTTTCACAATTTCACAAAAAAAAATCATCTGGATTATATATATGCATCCATATATATTTTCACATATATACAAAAAAATCCCTTTCCCATATGCTTAGACTCTGATCCTATAAAATCCATGCCTGCTTGAATGGGACAATTCCTGCATATAAGTGCTTTGCTGGATCAGGGCCACTGCCAAGGAAATATTTCCAATGTCATTCTGATTGCACAGCAAAAGAGATTGTAATTAATATCTCCATCACATTCCATCTTATTCAATCTTCAGTTAACACAAAGCTGTAAGAAAAGTGCCTACAAGCCCTTTTTTTTTTTCCCCTCAGAGTGCTTTATCTATTAGATGCTCAGTAAGTCTCTTGTTAACACCAGGAAGGTCAGATAGAGAGATAGGTGGGATGTGTACACAGAAGACCTCACTATCCATAATTGAAGTTTCACACTTTGAATAGAAACTTTCCAATTTAAGGGGAAAGTAACAATCACTTCAGAATGAAAGATCTTGGAAAGAAACACATTGAGCCCTCATTTTCATCTCTAATTCCAATGTGGGTAAGATTATACCAGAAGTGATGACTGAGTGTCCTGGTACAAACAGAGAAAGTCTCTATGGCTTGAATCTAAGCCACTGCATTTTCCTGATCAAGCCATTTCCAAAGTATTTAATTTCCCAGCCCAGTTTTTGTGATTCCTCTCCAAAAAATCACATATTTTGGTGCAAACCTATAAAAATTTTTAGTTATTTATGAAAGGATCTCACTAATTCAAAACCTGCCCCAAATAAAAAAAACAAATAATAAACCCAAACATTTGAAATCCATCAGAAGTCCCAAATAGCTTACTTATGCACCAAGTCTGCATTGCCCTGAGGATCTTTAAATAAACTAAGCCTGAAGGATCTCTGGCTGCAAAGCTGTGGTCACCTATCCGTTACCAGATGGCCTTAATCTGGTTGGTCTCCCATATTTTGCTAGAGGTGGTAGAGTAGGTGGTACCTGAGTCCTTACATGTCAATTGGGCAGCAGCAAAGATGGGCAGAACATGGTGGTGGAGTTTTCACCAGCCTCTGGCCCATTTCTCTGACAATTAAATTCTCACCCACAGCAGGATGCTGTAGTTTATGTCTTCTTATTCCAGGGGAGACTAATCTCCCTCCTTCTTACCTCCTGAGAGATCTTAACCTCTAGGAGATAAGATAGTCCAGAAGTGCCTGCTCTTGCAGCTGGGCTATCTCCACAGGCAAGGATGTGAAAATTTCCAGGTGAGAATAAAGAATGAAAGATGTTTCCCAAGGAGTTGGTAAAAAAATGGAGAAAGGACTGACTGGTGGTGAAAGGAAAAGATCTAGGCTTCAGTTCCTTCCCTCTTTACCCTGCTGGTAAATGAAAGAAAATTGCACAGGGTTATCAGGAAGGTGGGCCTGGAGCCCAATTTTGATTTCTTCCAGCTAAAAGCCTTCTCACAGCTAGACTAAAGTTGTCTGGCCAGCCTGATGTCTCTGCAGTCCTAGGAGAGGGATGAAGGAAGAGATAGTTCCAAAAACTATCTAAACTATCAAAAACTATACCAGGGAATGGATGCCACCCCCCTGCTGATAGCACAACTTAGAGCCCATGGTCTTTTTCCTGACTGGATATCCTGCTATGCAAAATGACTCCATGCATTCTTTTTTTAGTGTGGCAGACCAGATTTCCTGCTGAGTGGTGGCACTGAGGGCTCCCAGTACTGTCAGGCAAAAGGCAAAAGCAGATTTAATTGTCCTCTGGACAGAGAACATCTCTTAAATATGGAGGAAGAAAGCATGTCAGGTAGGCTGGACTCTATTCTACAATTGGTCAGAGGAGTCAAACTCTTCTATAAGAGGTACTTAGGAATGTTAGGACAATGTCAACTCCCTTCTTCCTCAGGATAAAGCACCCCATATCACAAGGAAACAGCATATAAATCAGGGAGCCAAAGCTTGGCCAAGAGTTTTCCACCCTGCTATTAAATTATTGCAGAGAAGAGAAGCCCATCTGCTTCATCTCTGCTCTGGAAGGTCCTGATTTGTGCTTAGTGGACAGGTTAAAACTTTTTAATATTAATTTTCCTTCTACTTTGAAGTAGATGCAAGTATTCTCTGCATTTCCTGGAGGAAAGTATTTAAAAGTAATTTTCTTGTAGTATTCCAATTAGGGAAATATACTCAGGATTGTTTCCAAACAAAGTTGCTAATTATAAATGGATTTGGTTGCTTTCATTTTATTTTATGACAAGTCATTAGCAGCTGTGGTTTATATCTGTCATATAATTCAGTCACAGCACAGCTATCAAAGAGTATATTTTTGTTCTTAAAACACTGAAAAGTGTTTGTTGTGAGTTACCACTGATTGAGGCATCCCATTTAGCATCTAAACCTCTTGGAGCTGTAATGAAATAGCTTTGTACTTTGACCAAGGAGAGAAGAGGAAACTCCAAATTCAAATAGTGACTTTGTTCAGTTTTCATAGAAAAGAATCCTGAGTATCACAATAAATTCTGAAGAAAAGGTATGTTTTTTCTTAATTTAAGAGCACACATTGTGCTTCTCTGCACTGAGTTTATTGGCAGAGCCATTGTGTTCTGTTTTCTCTAAACATGGGAGACAATCTCACCCTGGTGCAAAGAGCTAGAAGACAAAGAAATACCTCAAGATAAATCCCTCTGTGTGCCAGGCTGTGTGTTGTATGTCTGGATGGATTTTTCCATGCCTCTTCCCATCCATCTTACTGCTGTAATTCACCCAGACCCCTTTTGACACCTTCATAGAGAAGTCCTGGAGAACATCCCCATGAGAAATTGCTCAAGGCTTCTGGACATTCAGGTCATTTAGCTGATGCCTACCCTACCATTACCAGGTCAAATGAAATCCTCACTCTCTCAAATTCTTCCTTCCTTTAATTCAAGGTTCATTCCTCCCCCACATTAACTATGTCTTCCTATTTTTTAGGAATTTAACTTTTGTAATCCTGAAATCCAGGGAAGCTCAGTTCGCTGGAAACAAAGAAACTGATTCCTGAGTTTGGATGTGGATTGAAACCTGAACAGACACTGAGAGGAGTGGGAGAGATAAGATGCAAGAGCTGGGCTTGGCCAACTTCAGGGGGATTATTTGGGAACTTGGTTTGCTCTGTGCAAATTCTGGTCCAGCTCTGATGTTCCCAATGGCTTAGCCTCCTGTAAGTCCATGATTCTGCTTTGATTCTGCCTGGATTCACATGCACCTTTGAGGAACATTAGTTCAAATAATATCATCACAGTTCCCACACCAGTCATGACCAGAGAGAAAACAGCAAGTTTGTGGACCCTTGATCTCACCCAGTAGGTTTCTAGGTTATGTTGCAAGCTGCATGAATAATAATACACACAGAGAACACTAAAAGTATACTGCTGCTGATAAAATAGAGCATAGGGTTTTCTTTGCATAGGGTTCTCTTTTTTTCTCCAATAAAAAAGAGGGGGGGGGGAGAAAGAAGAAGAATTGGCAGCAAAATTAAAATCAAGATTCAGTGTTTATCTTCAGAATGCATATGGTTTAGGTAGCTCCAATATGACCTTCTACTCAGCTCTGACCTATGAAGAACACAGCTAACTTCATGTATAATGGTTTTGTGATGAAATGCAATGCAAATTATAGGAGCAAGATGAGGCCATAAACATACTGCACATAAAAAACTCAGAGAAGGAACTTAAATCCCAGTCCCAGAACCAGAAGATTAGTTCTTTAACTGCTGACTGTAGTCAAAGCTTCCTTCTGGAAATGATGGTTAAATTTCTTCTTGTATTCCTGCTGTGTGGTCAGAGGAGTAATTTAAATGCTTTCAACAATATAGAGGTTAGAGGTTTTTATCCCCTTTTTTTTTTCTTTGGGAGGCTTTCTACATTTAGCACAAAATTTTTTTTTTCAATCAAAATTGAGGCAGTTTACTTGTAAAGGCTAAAAATGGATAATGACTTTTCGGTCAATTGCTTTTGACTGTCAATATGAAGCCTGCATTACCATTCCACAATATCATTAAACAATCAATAGCAATTAGTGTCTAGTCAAGCCTGGTGTTTTAATCATTTCAATCAAAATGCCCATAATTGTTATTGTATGTAAATATTTGAAGATGTTTGTAGTGGAGATGAATTTTACCCATCCAGCCAAGAGAAGGAGAATTAGTGAGAGCAACTGCAGGCTTTCAGCCTCATTTCCCCTCTTGCTGAAAATGGGACAAGGAGGAATGTGAATTTTCCATATCTTGGGCAGAGCCCTCCTGCACCAAGGGCTTGGTAGGTGACCACAGTGAGCTGGAGCTGCCACAGCTTTGCATCATTTGGGTTAGGAAAACAGAAGAGATTTTGTATTGTATTGGAGCCCTGGGCTCATTTTGCTCTCCAGATCACAGAGTAACACAGATTCTTTGTGCACAGATGCTTTGTGCACATCATGGATTATTTTGGACTAAAAAATGCCTGGACACCACACATGTCCCACTGTTAGACATGGTATTGTTGAGAGTAATTTGGTCCAGGCTGCCTAAGAAATACAGCTTCCCTCTTCAGGGTATTCTGAGAGGTCTGAAAAAAGGACTCCCTGGCCAGTATAAATGACCAGTAACAATCCAGAGGAACAATATTCACAAGGAAGTGGAACTCAGGGTGATGGTACTGAGGTATTCTGTATCTCAGCTTACACAGGGGAGTATTTTCAGTATTCAGTCTCCTGAATATGTAATAGGATTTCATATTTAGGGTTTTGTGCCTGTAGCACTGATCTTTAAGCAAATGACAGAGCAGTTCTTCCCACTGCTGGCTTTACCCAGAGCTACTGTGGCTGAGCACAGGGAGCTGCATGCAGGGCTGCTAGAAAACTCACTGGGGTCAGGCAGAACATGAGCTTTGTGTTGTCAAACAGACCAGAGACTACATGTGAATTACTTTTCTAGGGAGTGGGATAAATCCTCACAAGCAGAGCTCCAGAAGTGTCCTCTAGTGTTTATAAACACAAGTTGCTGGCTCACTTGGGCTGATCCACCTCCCACTCCACAGGACAACCCCCATCATCTGTGGGAGAGATCTGCCACATCAAGACACCATTCATAGACCCACCTGGGTTGGAAGGGACCTTTGCATTCCATAGTCCAACCATCAATCTAACTCTGAGAAGAACCATCTTACCAAGGGACTGCATGTGAATTACTTTTCTCGGGAGTGGGATAAATCCTCCTCTTTATAAAGACAAGTTGCTGGCTCATTTGGGTTGATCCACCTCCCACTCCCCTCCACAGGACACCTCCCATCAACTATGTGAGGGATCTGCCACATCATGACACCATCCATGGAATCATAGAATCACCTANTCCCACTAGACCAGGTTGCTCAGTGCCTCATCCAGCCTGGCCTTAAACACCTGCAGGGATTGAGGGGGCATCCACAACCTCTCTCTTGGCAACCTCTTCCAGTGTCTCACCGCTCTCACAGCAAAGAATTTCTTCCTTATCTCCAGCCTCAATCTCCCCTCTTCCATTTCACATCCATTATTCCTAGTCCTGCCATCCCATATCCTATTAAAAAGTCCTACCCCAGTCTTTCTGTAGCCCTCTGAAGAGGGGACTGAGAAGCTCCTCTGAGGTCCCCCCTGAGCCTTCTCTTCTCCAGGCTCAACCACCCCAACTCCTTCAGCCTGTCCTCAGAAGAACCATGTCTCTAAGCTCTATATCCACCTGTCTCTTAGGTAGGATGGTGCCTCAACCACTTCCCTGGGCAGCCTGTTAAAGCTCCTGGGTCCCATTTTGGAAGCCATATGGAAAAACAACAGCAGTAGGAGGTGCTTGGAGTTGCCACCAATAATAGTCACATGAGGTCAGAGCATTAGAAGGGTATTAACTAAACACAGAGAAGTTTGGCAAAAGGATGTAAGTGTTATAAGATTCATGATTTGAGTGTAACAGGGTATGTTGACAACTACAGCATTCAACTAATGGAACAATTTATATCCAAAGATTCTTGAAAGCATCTAATGATCTTTGAAGATCATTGCAAACTAATATGACCACTCCTAACAGCAGAAAGGTGAAGAAATAGTAGTGAAAACAGCAGGAAATAACCCAGAAAAAGCATAAATTTTGTTAGCCTATAGCTTAAGACAGTGTGCAGTTTGAGCTATGCCATGAAGGTGAACCAAGCTGCTACATTAATTTTCCAGTTAATACAAGAAACAGGAATTAAGAGAGAGCTGCAGAAACTTTAAAAAAAACCTTATGTCATGCAGGTCAGTTCAGAATATGGAAATGTAGTACTAATTCTCTTTGGATTCAGGTCCTGGACATCTAAATATTTAAACCTGCCACTTGGTATTCTAAACCACTACCAGGGTTTTATTGTAATGGTTATTAATTATAGAATCATGGAACTTGTTGAGTTAGAAGGGACATTCAAAGGTCATCTAGTCCAACCCACCTCCAGTGAGGAGAGACTTCTTGCATGAGATCAGTTTGCTCAGAGCCTAATCAAGCCTGGTTTTGAATGTCTCCAGGGATGTGGCCAACACCATCTTTCTGGGTAACCTGTTCCAAGTGTCTCACTCAGATTGTGGCTTCAGCCCAAGAAAGATTTGGTTGTGTGGCTGAACATTAAGCTTGGGTAGTCCCAATTCAACCAATGTGTTTGGGACACTAAGTCTTTGTATGATCAATGCCTTAGACTTCCTGACATGCCTATGACAGAGGTGTACCTCAAGCAAAGAACAGGAGGCTTTATGCTATCAGAAAACTCTAGACAAATGGTAAGATAAACCCCAGAAAACAATTTGCACCATGACAATAAAAAGAAGGCAATCAATATCTTCTCAATACCTGAAGGAGGCTACAGAAAGGCAGGGGAAGGACTTTTTAATAAAATGCATGATGGGAGGACTAGAAATAATGGATGTAAATTGGAAGAGGGGAGATTCAGGCTAGATATAAGAAAGAAATTCTTTACAGTGAGGGTGGTGAGACAGTGAAAGTTGCCCAGAGAGGCTGTGGATCCCCTTTCAATCCCTGGAGGTGTTTAAGGCCAGGCTGGACAAGGCACTGAGCAGCCTGATGTAGTGGGAGGTGTCCCTGCCTATGGCAGGGGGGTTGGAACTCAATGATCTTTGGGGTCCCTTCCAACCCAAACTATTCTCTGATTCTATTTAACAGCTTGAGGCACTGTATTCTATAGTGAAGTAGTCACAGAAGGACATTTTGTGTTTGTCAGTTAAATCCATTGGAGTCTTCATGGCTTAGCTGTTCCTAATGCCACATTCCAGGGGGAATTTCTGTTGACATTTGAATAATTGTCCCACTGCTAGGCGTGGTACTGTTGGGAGTAATTTGGTCCAGGCTGTCTAAGAAATACAGCTTACTTCTTCAGGGTATTCTGAGAGGTCTGAAAAAAGGACTCCCTGGCCAGTATGAATGACCAGTAACTATCCAGAGGAACAAGATTCAGGACCAGTAAGCAATCTATCTAGAACATTGGGGTCCCCAGCTCTCCCATTACATGCATTTTCTCCTGGCTTTGATGCTTAATGAACAATCAGGTTTTAAATGTCACTTTCTTGGGGATATTTTCTTGTGTAAACCATCCAACTGCAGCCTGAAATAGGTTCAGAAAAACCTATGCAAAATACCAAAGCCAGCCTCCCACACCCTCCAAGTGTTAGGAGCAGAGCCTGCATTCAGAATTTGAGGCCAAGAAATTTCCAAAATACCTCACAGAACGATGCAGCACCAAGCTCCAATGCCCTGAACAGAGAGGTTTAGAAAGAGAAAAAGCCATTCTGCATTTGCATAACAACAGTCTGTGTATCTGTAATACCTCCTGGAAGCTTCTGCATCCCTGGTAATAGGAACTTTCCTCCTTGGATCTCATGATCTCATTGCATTTAATCACTAAACTAACAGTAACAGTTGTGAAATTCATGGATCAAAGGTAAAAAACAACCTGGTTAAAGCATCCCCCCTCCACTTCTGAGCCTCATGAATACTTTTATCACCTTATTTTTGTTTCCTTCTTCCCCATTTTTTATTGCTTTGCAGCATATGAAGCATCTCCTGACCAATTTGGCATCTGGGTGTATCAGAAATGAGCCTGAAAGCCTGCTGAATTCCTCTTAGAATTAGTTCCCTAATGGACATTTCACTTAAAATTTTTCATCTGGTTCCAGTCAGCATCTGGCTTTAAATAAGACAGGCCAGTGGTACTGGACAATCAGTGCTCAGAGCTAAAGGCTCTCCAATAACATGCCAGCAGAGGAAGAATTTTAATAGAACCCACAGGAATTTAGAGACTACATTTTTTTTTGCTTATATCCCTTTTTTCCTTTCTTTTTTTTTTTTTTACTTTTTTTATTTTCTTGAAAGGCAGGTTTTCCCTTCTGGTGATCCCAAGCAACAGGCAACTTCCATTCACCTCCTGGGTTTATTTAGCTGCTCAGACTAATGGCCCACATGCACAGACAGTGCTTTATTTTTCATAAGAGTTACTGCCCAGTTTTATGTCTGTCCATAGAGTGATGTGGATGATTTCTAGAGGTATCACTAAAATCTGGGGCATCTCTACATTAAAAAAAAAACCCAAGCAGTGCAGCAGGTCTGCCATATGCAGTTCATAGAATCATAGAATAGTTTGGGTTGGAAGGGACCTTAAAGATCATCGAGTTCCAACCCCCATGCCATAGACAGGGACACCTCCCACTACATCAGTGCCTTGTCCAGCCTGGTCTTGAACACCTCACAGGATGTCCACAACCTCTCTGGGCAACCTGTTCCAGTGTTTCACCACCCTCACTGTAAAGAATTTCTTTCTTATGTCAAGTCTAAATCTACCCCCTTTCCAATTTACATCCATTATTTCTGGTCCTCCCATCAAATATCTTATTAAAAAGTCCTACCCCTAACCCCCCAGTTACAAGCAATTTTCCCTGGTCACTCTGCTGAAGATTTTGTCCTTCTTTCATGCAAACCATTGTCATGCAGCAAAGAGCCAGGGTGCCCCCATCGTGGCCACTTCCCCTGAAAAGCAAGGATAAGGGGGAGGAGGAATAACGAAGATCCCTTAAATCAGAGGCAAGAAAAGGAGCAATGAAAGATCCTCAACAATTTTCTAACAGAAAACATCTCTGCAAAAGGAGAAAAGTGGCTGTGGGAAGGAGGCAGAAATCTGCTCTTTATCCCATCTCGGTGAGAAACTTGGCAGAGAGCCCACACTTTTACTTATCTTTTAAATCTAAAATCGTGCTGCTTCTCATCCCCCCCCCCTTTAATTCTCCGCCGAGCGTTGCACATAGAAGGGAAAACACGGCTTTAGATGTGAAAATGAGCGGCAGAGTCTGCAGCATTGAGCTATTTTCTTCCATCAAAACCAGCTTTTTCTTCCAAGGTGAAGCCTACAATGTAACATTACTTAATTGCCCCCACGGCTTGGTGGATGCTGACACACACATTGTGGAAACGTTAACTGCTTTACATTTCAATGCATTCCCCCTCTCCCCGGTCCTCCTTCCAAACTCTGGGATGTATCTGGCCGCCTGCCAGGGAGGAAGCTTATTTTTCACCGGCGATCATAACTCTGGCTGCTTGTAGCAAAGAACGTAAGCGGGGATGTAAGGAGGGTTTATAGGGGAAGCCCCGCTGTGCTGCCTTAATTGGGATCACTCTTCTAGCCGGGGAGTAAAAAGGTATTAAGTTAAGATAAATGAACTGCTCTCTCTGCAGCAGGTTCAAGCATAGGGAAAAGGGAATTTTCCTCTTCCTCTTTCTTTCCCCAGCTCCTCCTTCCATTTGTGTACTCCTCTCCCCCAGCCTGGCAATGCTGCTTTCACAGTCCCCATCCACACTACATGTGTTTGTCTGCCCTAAAGACTGGATGGCATCCTATGGCCGGCTCAGTTTTCCCTTGTTCTCACTACCCTGATGGAGTTCTCACTACCCTACTGCCCCCATGGACTCAAACGGAGGGGACTTTTCTCCAGGCTGGGATCTCACATACTTTCTGATTCTTTTACAGCATTGCACTCTGGAAGTCCTCCTGGCTGCATTGCATCAGCAATACTGGAGTGTTGTGTTGTTTTCTGGAGTCCTCAACATAAGAAGGACATTGGAGGAGGGTGTTTGAGTGAAATTGAGTGCAACCTCAGCAAGTTTGCAGATGACACCAAGCTGTGTGGAGCAGTTGATACACCAGAAGGAAGGGATGGCATCCAGAGGGACCTTGACAGGCTTGAGAGGTGGGTCCATGTCAACCTCATGAAGTTCAACAAGGTCAAGTGCAAGGTCCTGCACCTGGGTCGAAGCAATCCCAAGCACAGACACAGCCTGGGTGGAGAGTGGCTTGAGTGCAGCTCTGGAGAAGGACTTGGGGGTGTCAGTGGATGACAAACTCAACATGAGCCAGCAGTGTGCACTTGCAGCCAAGAAGGTCAACCAGATCCGGGGTTGCATCAAGAAAAGTGTGACCAGCAGGTCCAGAGAGGTGATTTTGCCCCTCTACTTGGCACTGGTGAGACCCCACCTGGAGTTACTGTGTCCAGTTCTGGAGCTCTCAACATAAGAAGGACATTGAGCTGTTGGAGCAGGGCCAGAGGAGGCCAC
>VZTY01012358.1:0-14400 GCA_013400935.1 Turnix velox | reverse complement strand
TCTATGATTCTATGATTGGCAATATCATGTTTTAGACTTTAGACTGCTTTATGCAGTGCTTGTTCAGTGGTGCCAGAGCAGTTCCATCATCCTTTTTGTCCTCTCCTGAGGTTGGTTATTTAAAAAAAGTATATATTAATAAAAATCAAACACAAAAAATAATCCCAGGCATTACAAGGGGTACCACCAGCACTCAGTTATGAGGTGTGCCCTGAGTCAGCCAACTGCCTCAGGCCCAGTCGGTCACAGAGCTGTGGCACTGGTGTCTGGTTGGTACCATGGGCAGGGAAGAGATAACAAAATTTCCTAAGCCAGGGCTGCACAGGAGCATGCACAGGACAAACTCACTGGAGCAAAAGGCATATTTTTAAAAAAGGGGCGTGAAGGCATGAGGGAAACTACCTAGAGAAGGGTAACACTTTCCAATACCTTCCGGTGGCCACAGAAGGGGTGTTTTCCAAGACTCAGCTCTGGACTCAAGCACCTAATATGGATCCAAGCCTTCTTCCTGGTGTCCAAACCCTAACAGATTTACCTCTTGAAGATGGAAAACCAATACAGTGTTAATATTTTCAAAAACTCACAGATGTTCATTTCACCATTATGATTTTGAGTTCTGCTGTAAATGAGGTTAACCACACCTGAGTTAGAGGACTGGACCATTCACTGCTTAAGAATCTAGTGCAAACATTCATCTGGACATAGACTGGAGAAAAATCCTTTTGTTTAACACCTGGAGACATTAGCTGCACAGATCTGGAATTCTCATACTGCAGTCTTAAATGTAAAGACTGAAGAAGTATGTTGTTACAAAGATCTAGAGGGAAACCTAACTTGGTCCTGTGTTAAAATAGACACAGTAGAGACAATTTTTATCCTTCAAATTAATTCAGTATTTGGCTTTAGACTGTTGAGATTACAAGAACTATGCAAATAAACAGCCAAAATTCAGTGAAGTTATGGCTGCTAGTGTCTAATACATTACTGTTCTTCATGCTTCAGACAAGACTTAGAAATCAGTATTTATTTCAACAAAGCTTTCAACCTCAAAGCTAAAATCCTGCATTTCTTCATTTCATCTAAAAAACACTGCAAAAGGTTTATTTAAAACATGTTTGCCCAAAAGACCTACCAGACAGCAACAGACATGAGTAGATTTGTTCTGCTGGAGTTATAACATGTTTAAAAAAAAAAAATCTGGCAGAGTCCTTAAACTATAAAAAATCCTGCAATTACAACCACTGCTGTGCATGATCACCACACTGGAGCACTTTCACTCATAGCTCAAGCTCACATCCATCTGGAGTCTATCAAGGCAACTGTGAGCGTAACAACTTACACTAGGTTTCGATTATTCCTTTTTGTGTTTGTTTTTCAACAGTAAAGATATCCTGAGATTTTCCACGTTACACCAACTTGTGAAAATACATACGTACAAAATTCTCACTCCTGGTTTTCTTACAGCAGATTGTCAAACACAAGTTGCAAAACAACCAAAACCAACCAACAACAACAAAAAAAATGCCAGACAATATTGAAGTGCCTGTTTCACACAGTTCTGTATGTACCTGTCTACCTATTGTTGGATAAAATATGAATGATCATTTTATATTACAAATAAATACTTTATTAAACTTCATTTCAGTGTTACTGGCAAGAGAAATTTCACTTAAAAAAGCCTTGAAAGTTCCATTTCAGTTAAACAGAGTGGCTGGAAGAGTACCAAGTATTTGTCTTTTCCTAATATTCTAAGTAAAGCTTAAGCCCACACAAGTTTTTGAAACTTCTAAGCACTGGATCTGAGACATTTAAAAAAAAAAAAACACATATCCTCCTTGTTGCAAAGCTACATTTCTCAACATATATCCAAATAACTATGAAGAAAATATTTAAAACTACTCATTCTTCCTCCTTCACAGACATGGAACTGACAATGTTAAAACACAAGGATTATTACTATGTATTTCCATTTCTGAATTTTCTTCGTCAGTTAACACCACGCTGGAAGTGAGAAGAAAATCTCTTCAGTGATTACTTTTGCTAACAGAATTTCAAATGCCATGAAAGATAAAAGTGAATGCACTGAAAAACTTAAGAAATCACATTTCTATTAAGAAATCCTTTCTAACAGTAAAAAGAACATATACCCCTTCTTCAGTAATAAAACTTACTGAGTATTTAAGCAGAATTGCCTCCACTTAAAAAAAAAAAAGTCATGATTTTATGATCCTTATGTTTGTATGACTGTATTTTGTGAATCACAAGTCTCTGCATTAGAAAGCTGAAATATAACTGTCAATCAACATTTGTTTGTATGACAAAAAATTTAAGGGAAGGCCTCATGCATAAAGGGAGAGGGTGAAGGTTTCTTCACACATTTTATAATATAAGTTTTAAACTCTAACTTAATTTACTACACTTAGTCACAATTATCATCATCTTCCTTGGAGAACTCAGAAACCTGAGCCCCAAGTCAAATTTTAAAATGCAAATCCAGCAACAGCTTCTTAATCAGTCCCACTGGGGCTTATAGAGCTGCTAATTCAGCAGAAATCAGGAGAGCTGAAAAACAAAAAGCCAGGCTGTAGCTGTTTTAAGACACTGATCCAAAGTGACTCATAAATCAGCTTGCTATGTTCAAGTCTGGAAAATATTGAAAAACAGCTGTGAAAACCATACGGCCCTTTTTTTCTGGCAAAAGTGGCACAGAACTGGAGGATTTATAAAATGTAAATACTAAAGATGTAATACAAATACAAGTGAAAATCATCTTTCACACTTTCCCCTCCTGCCCCACCAACTGCTTTATCATTCCTCGGTGAACTTGGCCAGGAGAACGGCAGTGCCACCGGGAATTTGAGCACACTGGGGACACTGCCCAAAGCTCAACACTCCTCCTCTCTATCTCACTCCCTCCCCCCTTCCTTTCCCTTCCCTTCCTTCGCCTCCAGCTCTGCTACACCAGATTCAACAAAGCCACATTCTTAAAATCTCGGGACACTAACTCTAACTTCAAAACCATTTGTACATAAAACCATCACAAGTGTTTATCAGTCCTCAGCCAAGTCTGTCACCTTTCATGATGACAGCCTCACAGAACATACTATTTTGGGCTAAAATCACAGCAAAGCAGACAATTTCACACCATTTACACCCCATTTTGCGAACCTAATTCCTTACTACGAGGTAGCTTCACACTTGCCATGAAAAAGAAGGGGACATAACTCAGTACACATGCTCACTCTCTTTGCTCCCTCCTGTTCACCTGAGGTTGTGAGATCTTCTCATTTTATTTCATGGGGGAATTTGAACACAAAAGGAAAGAGTGAAATGAAGCTTCAGAGAGCCAGCTCCATCTCAGGTTCCATCTAGGTGAGCAGACAGATGGGATAAGGAAGGTGTAAACTCTCACAGGGGCCTGGACATTCTCAAGCTCAAGAGCTTCGCTTTTCCTGCTTGTGAGATCTCACCTGTGTATGTTCAGAACACAGCATAATAAATTGTTGCTTTCTAAAGTGGACTGGAAAGCCTGCAATTAAACTGCTAGCCTTTGGCTATACTACGGACTTCCATGGCAAACACAGTAAACATACCAATAAAATTTATAAACAATCTGACAATTTAAAGGTGCGTCGTTGGCTACAATAATAATCCAGGCTATTCAACCCTCCCCCCCTCTTTTCTCCCAAATGTAAAAACTGAAAAGCATAATATTAAACATTGCATAATCCCTGCCCCAAGTACTGGAGTTGCTGGAGGTAACAGACCACAGCCACACTCTTACTTTCTCTCTGATTAAGAAGAGGGGAAGAAAGGAAGAAAGAGCAGGATACTTCTAAGGCATTTGACACAAACTAATGAAATACTTACACACAAGCAACCCAGGCCACATGGTTTGGTGACACCTACTAAGATGTACTCCTGTGAGTTTTAAGAGTGAGGGACACAGCTGTCCAATGAGTGATCACAGCAGGGTTTCTTACAACAGTCCAAAGCTTATTTATACAACTGGAACTTATTTTCTCACACTTCTAAAGGAATGCGAACTTACATAAAGACAATTTACATTACCAAGGGAATTCTAATTAGAAAAACCTCCCCTGTGCTAACAAAAAAAGCCCTGCAATGTGTTTCATTGTCTCTCAGTAACTTAAGTGGACAAATCTGGATTACTGCTAATGCAAAATGCCTTTTAAAAGTTACCCTAGAAATAGAATTTGTGTGAATTTTCCTCGTTTAGTGTGCCGTCACACCTGAATTTTAACTTAATCGCACTAAAGTAAGCTAAGAAAATCAGCTATGAAGCTTAGTATTAAAAAAAAGCCTTGAGTTTTGTCAGAAAATTTATGTCAGTGTACTGAAATACTTCAAAAGAACAGGAGGGATGGAATTTAGTAGGAAGAAAAGCCAGCTGGTGAATGCAAAGCAGATCTGGTATTTGATTCGTACGTTTCATACACACCAGGCAAAGAAAAGAAAAAAAAGAAGTTTCTTTCTCCCCCCACACTTTCTTAGATAACTCCTAGAAATATTCATCTCCCAGAGCAATTCCTCTGCTCAGTCCCATATGGTGTCAATAGACACATCCACATTTCATGAGTGAAGCAGCATGACCTCCAGACGAGGCAATTGAAGAGAATTAGCCACAACTAATTGAAAGTCTTCCTGTTTACTTTAAAGTCCTTATCTCAATCTGCTTTGGAAATGTAATAGAAAATTAATACGGCTAATACAGAAGATCCTTTGAGTGACAAAGAGATTAAAAACAAATGTGAGAAGCGCCTCGGCTATTTCCAGGCTTTCAGAAAGCTCGCACGGTTTATCTTTTGTTCGCCAAAGTTTGTAACAGAAAGTAAATTCCTAGCAGATGGCATTTCAGGAGTCACTGGATATTCCTTCAGACCCCCACACCCAACGGGACAAGCTCCAGTCCAAATAAAACCATCGAACCCCCAACTATCGGGGAACCAAGGTGAAGACATACACTTTAAAACCCGTTGTCCTGACACGCACATGACTATTAACCTGGCGGTTATCGCACATCTTCCAAAAATGTCATCAGAATTTTTTCCCCCTCCCTCTTTTCAACGCACTCAGCAGCGCACCCGGGGACCACTTCAGCCCGGGCGCTTATCGCTGCCCTTCACACCCCAGCGCCGCCCCGTCGCCTCGGTCCGCTGCTCCCGCTGACAGCTCCGCCGCCGCTCCGGGGCACTGTCCCCCTCCTGCCCGAAACCATTCCCTCCCCAAAAGTCGAACCACCGCCCCTGCCGGGACACCCCGATCCTCAGGGGCAGAAGATGGCGGACAGCCTCCGGTCGGCACCCCCAACCTACCGCCTCCCCGATACTCACAGCTGCACCGCCCCCCGCGGCAGCCTCTCGGGCAGCCGGCTCAGCCCCAGCCGGCTACAGGCGACGAGTTGCCCGGTGCAGCGTTCTCCTTCACTTACAAGCGCAACCTCCCGCCTCCCAGCGCGGGTGGCGGCTCCCGCTCATGCCCCGGAGCAGTCACCACGGAGGTCCTAGGGGGCAGGCGGCACGGAGGGATGGTGGTAGTCGGGGGAGGAGGGGAAGTTTGTGTAGTAAAAAAGTAAAGGCAGAAATCGGGAGGGAGGGGGAGCCCACGGCACCGCCAGCCACTCCGCAAACTTTCCACCACCTCAGCCCGCCTTCGCCTGGCCAGGGGAGCCCCTAGAGCAGCCCGCCCCGCCGCAGCCCCCTCCCCCTGCCATGTGACGGCGGCCACCGCCCCAGCTTGGCCCAGCAGGGCTGAGGGGCTGTGGGGGGTGCAGGATGGAGGGCCGAGCTGATGCACGAAGGCGGCCTGACCCTGTCCTGCCTTGCCCGTGCGGGGTTTCCCTTCGTAGCCGTCGATTAACGTGAGTCGGGGCAACCCTGGAACTGTTCCACGGAAGCTCCAGCAGGTTGCCAGCCAAGCGGGGATCACTGGCATGTAAAAGGTGAGGTGAGGTTAAGTCCTGCCTTCCGGGTCCTGCGCGGCGAGTCCAGACACCGCAATTAAGCCCATTATGTTCCCCACAGGATCCCAGCTCTAGAGGTTCAGGGAAGTGGGCAGGGCGTGCAGATTCCACATCTCTGAGGTAACCCGTGTATGGCCCCGGACCCAGTGATGGATTCAATTAATATAGGCTCTGCGCACCACGAACTCCACAACAGCAAATGCCAAAACCACTCACGGATGTTTTGCTTTCTCCCCCACCTTTGTATCCCTGTGTGTCACTTGAAAGCTTGTAGACTTCTTGGACACTATGAACCCGGAGCCCCAAGAACCTGACAGCTCCACTATTAAGACTTATACTGCAATCCCTGTTTTTTCTCCTTCACGCGTTTATCTCCCAGGGGTCTACGTTGAACTAGAGAAGCAAAACTCAGTTTTCATCAAGAATGATAAATTTACACACCAGTCCAGCAAACATTCATATGCCAGGGTTCACATGGCTGTTCCAGGTGCCCAGGGTGAGCAGGGCCATGCAGTGATTTGACATCTCCTGTCGGCTGACCAAGGGTGCTCCTAGGGGAAATTGGCCTGGGAAGCCAAGCACACACAGGCAGGATCGTGGGGGTTTTTTCCCTACACACAAAGCAAGCAAGCAAAGAAACAAAATACAAGATAAGATTATAATTGCAAGTCACTCTCATGTGTTTGTTGTAAATGAGAACAGCATTGGTGCATCATGGTTGTTGAATTTCTTTGCAGCCTTCTACTTTCAAAAACATCAGGGTGACATTCAATCAATGCTGAGCTGTTCTAAACAGCCAGTAGGATGGTGCCACATTCAGATTTTCAAAGCTATCCATCTTTAGCCCCTACCTGTTCCCACTGAAGTCGGTGGGAAAGCTTCCTTCTGTTTCAAAAGTGCCAGCATTTGTTCTAGCTGCCCAGTTGTTTCACACTGTTGTACTAAGATGCAGAGAAGCTTGAACACGTGTTTGTACTCAGGTAAACTTGCTACTTCTGCAAAGTAATCACAAATTCAAGAGAAGACCTCCATGTGTATCATGCTCCAGAAAATTAGCACCCTAGTGAAATTAAAATAGATTTAAAGTTACTAAACCTTTACACTCCAGTTCCCATAGTGCACAGCAAAAGGCTTGTTGCTCGGAAGAAGTGAGCTTGTCTTATCTAGAGTGTTGGCAGATTTACTAGTAAGTGGCAACAGTCATTGAGCTGTCAGTTTTAACATCCAAGGGAAAGAAAAAAATAGGAGCAAAGCATTTTGAACTTACTTTACCATCACAGTCAACATTATGCTCAATGCATATGTGAACTATAGAACAAGAGACTGAGAAAAAGCAGGAAAAGAAAACGAGATTAAAATGTTGAAAAGGGCAAGAACTTCTGGTTTTGTAATTTTCAAAACCACTCATGCAGACATGGAATAATGTGCCCTTACGAAAACCTAATACGTATTTAGTGCTAATAATAGATGATGCTGTTTTAAATTAAACAAGGTAAATCAATTCAGAAAATTAATCCATTTGTCTTTGCAGCTTGGTTTCTCCAAGTACTCAATAAAACATTTTAAAACTTAATATATGTGAATTTTAAAATGCTTATGTGCTGTATTTCAGAGACCATGACAGAAAGACTTTCTTCCCACAGGGAGATTTGCTCTCTTCAGAACTTTTGGGGATCGATTCTGTACCTGATACAAAGCAAATGGACAGCCTCCAAGTCTAGGGGGTCTCTCCATCATTAATTTTAGGCTGAGAATGCATCATGCATTCACATTCCTCTGCCCTGCTATCTCCACATGTAGCAAGGGATTTCTGACGACCCTTGTTTGGTATCAGCATTAGTGTAAACGCATATTCAACAGGATTAGGGGACTGATTTGACTGAAGCTGCATCAAAAATAAAACCAACCGCCCCCCTGCTTTAGTTCCGAGTTGGAATAATTCCCTCATCCAGTTTTTCATGTAGCTGCACAAAGAAAAAGACTTGTTTATAGTGGTTACACAAAGACAGGCCCTTTCCATGGGCAATCAGAATATAGGTCAGCCCGAGGGGATACTGTAGAGGAGTAGAAAGCAGAGAAAAATTCCTGTAAAACTAGACCCTCAAGATCTTTCTTTGGCTAGTGAGGTTAGTTAGTTTCCTCTAGGAGACTACCTAGCATAGTAGTCTGTGTGAGCTGTGAGGAGCAGAAAGGAGGTTACTCTGTAAACTGTAGACCCTGCACTAAGATGTTGCGGATTGACTGTAATGACTTTTTCAGGCCCAGATTATTTTAAATCAGGTAAACATGGGTTTACAGATTCAAGTCCGAACATACGTTGTTTAAAATATGCATTCACTTCAGGCAAAAGACACACCCAGAGCTAAGTAAGATTTTTTTTTTTCATATCATTAACAAATTTAAATCAGGCACTGCCTTAAACTAACTTTCCTCCAAAGAAAAGGTGAACCTTAAATCACACTGATCTTCACTAGTTGATCATATAAATAAAAGTATTATAAAAGCAATTTACTTACAAATTAAGCAAAGATTATACTGTATGTTTTCTGTTTTGAGTTAAAATTAGAACATCTTTCATAATATTAGTAACCTTAAAATTTTTCGTATCTAAATTCAGGAGTTATAGTAAGTTTTTGCAAAGGACCCTCAAGCCACTATGAAGGACAATTTCATGTAGTTGCATGTATTTATGTATAGTGAAATCTGCAGGATTTATGTCAGAAAGTTGAAAGACATGCATGGTTACATCTACTAAATGTTTATATCTATTAAGGCCATCCCAGAGAATAAGAGTCTCCCCATGTAACCCTGAATCACCAGGTGATCCAAATCTATATCTTGTATTCATTTTGGATTTTGTGCTTTTTAAGGATAAATAAAGTGATAAGAGTTCAGTGGCAAAAAGCAGGAGCAAAGCAGTACAACATTATTTATGCTTTGACACATTATGGTTCTGAGTGAGAGTCAGAAATCATTGTCCCATCTATCCCTTTTCCAATCAATAAATGGCCCTGTAGGAGTGTTTGCAGAATTAACTGCCTGTCAATTTATTCCTAAAATTTCCTAGTTCCATTTTATTTTTAGTCAAAGAAAACATATATCGTGATGTTAGAGAAGGAAATGAAGAATTCATCCTCTTGAGATCATCACTCCCTATTGCAGATTGCCAATTTAATAGCTCAAAGCTAACAAAACTTTCTAAATCCAAAGCTGGAAGGAGAGGTGAAGGAGACCCATTCTGATTGAAAAAACAGAAAAACTGGAGCAGTATGTTTCTTGCGGGGTGTGTGTGTGTGGGGGGGGTTGTTTGCTTGATCTTTTGTTCTGTGAGCTTTTGGGTTATTTTGTGGAGGCTGCTTGCATATACAAAATAGCTGGCAGTAGGTAGTAGAAATTTTTGCCTAAGGCACCCGTCTGGAAGTTACCAGAAAGTTCCAGGAAAACTCCCTTCTGGATGTAGATGGTCCTTTTCCGTTGTTCTCCTGTGTGTAAACAAGACTCTCATCCTATATCGTCGAATGTTTTCCATGGAAACTACTCTAAATGCAAAGGCATCCCAACCTCCTTTTCTTCTGCCCATCGGATATACCAATTGGTATTACCTTTTAGATTGTAATAGCATTATGACTTCATAACTGGTTATTCCAATGCCTATGATGAGCAATTGCAGTTTCACTCACATTTAAGGAAAATAATAAAAAGTTCTTAAATAATTTATATGAATCTCCTAGTAATATGTCATGAGTCCATGGTGAATATCCCAAGGTACACATAGAAATTTATTTTTGGTAGTAATTATACTTGACTTTATGTGATGCAGCACTGAAACCTTGAAAGCCAAATTAAGCATAATTTGAATGCACTGATTACAACCAGAATAAAACACATGAACTCTTTCTGAAAACTTTGCCTTAGGCAGGAAATGTTCGGCTTATATACAATTCATGCAAACGGTGTTTGCCTCCATTACAAATAAACTCAAACATCCTAAAGCAATCCACATTAGTGACGATTGTTAATGTCTTCAAGTCATGTCCTGCATGGGGCTAAGTGGGAAGTTAAGTGCATGATTGGAAGGACAATTAAACAATCAACATCTACAATGATGTAACTTCAACTAGGAAAAAGGAAGAGTTTTATGTCATTAAGGAACACTCAGGTTGAAATATTGTTAATTTGAATAAAAATTGGTAGATGCAACTTCAGAACGGTGCTACTGTAATAAAGCACCTGCCATTTCTGTTCTATTTATTGGGGGAGGGTGGGGAGTTGTTTTGTTGTTTTTTTTTTTTAATAATCTTTTAAAATAAATAAATGAATAAATGTTCTCTGATGAGAAGGATCAAGAGGTGGCTAAAAAGGAAATCTGAAAGAGATGCTCTGTGGAACTTAACCGTGTGTGAAGCCTGAACAAATCTTGCATTCTGCAAGGGGGGACGGAAATTCCTGACAGGAGAGGTGTGTGTGCCTTAAAGCTGTGCAGATTTTATAAGATTTTTTCAGTGTTTTGTGGTCCCCAGTGTTAAGTATTCACCATGTTTGTGTGTGTAATTCTCATTGAACTCAGTGGCTACAAGAATGTCACAGTGAGAAATCAGTGTGAGTTAGGGCCTCAACCTTTGAAGAATTGATGTCTGATTGTTCTGGTGAGGGGGAGAAGCTGCAGCTGGGACTCATCTTGAGTAATTTTAGCTTATTTGAAGTTTGGTTTCTATTCTAAAGCAGTTGTCTTGACTTCTCTTGTCAGTGAAGAAAGACATATAGAGAGTGATTACTACCTTTCAAACATAAGCAATCAAGGCATTTGGAATGAATCAGTCTCTTGAGGATTTTCTCCCTCTCCTTTGCTGAGAAAGAGCCTTATGACTAGTTTAAACTAGGCTGTGGATTTTTAGATGATTTGAAGACCCCTTCCAACACTATGATTCTATTTATAAGGAGTGATAAGGACTCCCCTCAGCCTCCTTTTCTCTAGGCTAAACAATCCCAGCTCCCTCCATGTTCCTCATAAGACTTGTTCTCCAGACCCCTTATCAGCTTCATTGCACTTCTCTGGACCTACTTCAGCACCTCAGTCTTTTTTGTAGTGAGAGGCTTGAAACTGGACACAGAACTCCAGGTGGGGCCTCACCAGTGCCACATCCAGGGTGTGATCACTTCCCTAGTCCTGCTCACACTGTTTTTGATATAGGCCAGGATGCTGTTGGCCACCTGGACACACTACTGGCTCATATTCAGTCTGCATTCGATCAGCACCCCCAGGCCCTTGACCGTGGCATTCCTTCTTTTGGCCTTCTGAAACTTTTCTCAAGTGGGCTAGAATTCTGCTCAGAATTCTAGCAAGACACAACCATCAGCAGACATTTCCATCAGTGTTAGTTGGAAGTTTTAACGCCGTTGTTTTCCTTCTTGGGTTCTCAGCCAAACCACCCCCTCTCAGTTATTGCTCCTTGTCATGGGCCTCTTGACACTCTCTGATCTATCAAAGGAAATA
Source organism: Turnix velox (assembly GCA_013400935.1). Taxonomy (NCBI): domain Eukaryota; kingdom Metazoa; phylum Chordata; class Aves; order Charadriiformes; family Turnicidae; genus Turnix; species Turnix velox. The sequence goes on along the minus strand of VZTY01012358.1, from coordinate 2,923 downwards.
TTTAGCATGGCAGAGAGTTGCACCTGTTGAATCTTGAAATACTTAGTTTCATCTGGTTGTGTGCTGTCATCTTCAAACAAGAAACTTCTGGTTCAGGGAGTCTCCACACAGTTGTATTCTCTGTTGCTGTTGTAGCATATGGAGGGGAAATAAACAGGATAAAAGGGTGCAGGATGCTGTTGGCGCTACACAGCGGATAGCTCTGGACTTTACTGACCTTAGCAATAGAAAAAGCAACCTTTTAAGGGAGAAACTATGAACATTGCATCCTACCACATCCTGGGTGAATAAGGAGGCATAGTGCCACAATGAGGGTTATTAGATGCCTTGCTGTCAAAATCCAAGCAGTACTACTACATTATCTGTCTGGGTGCAAGGCTGGCAGCAGTGATTAAGAAACTGTGGCTTTCATCAAATTGTAGATAACTGAGTTATCCCTCAAGTGATTTATAATCACAAAAGTCTCCATAAGGTTGGCCAAGCTACTCATACAGCATGAATTTTCCAGTTTCACTAGAAAGAACAAACAACAAAAAACAACAACAAAAAAACACATAAAAAAAACAACCAAAAACCCCCCCAAAAACCCCACCTAAACTAAACAGGAAGAGGTTTGCTGAGCAGTTTAAGCTTTGGGAAAATTACAACTTATTTTAATCATAATTATAAAACAATTCCACCACTAATATGCTCTGTTATCCACACTAGTTTTTCCATTCTGATTTTCTGATAGAAAAACACCTGCTAATGATAAACACAAAATTACTTTGCTAGAATTCTGATAAAATAATATTCATGCTCACTGAGAACCACATGCGAAGAATATTTCATTTACCCTACTGATGTCACTGAGATGGAATTAAAAATTCTGAAATTTTCAATGATGGATATCTCACCATAGCTGTGAGCAATGTGTTCCTCCGAGACTGGATCTCCCAGGGCAACATTAAACCCTTGGACTTGCATCTTATTAGAAATAATGCAATTTAAATATAGTGTCAATAGAGATCTAGCCAAGAAACTTAGCCTTGTATATGGTTTGGTTTGTATATAAATTTACTTCTTATAAGTAAATGTATTTTTACCCCATGTGTCATTAAAAATAAGTCATAAATTATTTTAAAATAAAATCAACAAGAATAGGGCATTCAGAGTCAAAACTAAACCCATAATCTGCTATACATCCTTTCAAAGTGTGTCATTGCCTAAAAGCTAGTAACAGTTAAATATCAAGTGGTAGACCTTTCTAAAAAAATTTTAGATCTAGCTTTTTAAGACTCCTAAAGTTACTCTAGTGCTTTCCAATACTTCATTCTCTAGATTTCTATTCTTAAAGGGATGTTTTTAAATTAAGCACGTATTTAATTATGGAATGTCAGACCAGCTCAAGCAAATGAAGCTACTACTGACTGATACTGCTTTGCCCTTTGTTTTTGGCTTTATTAAGTGGCATACACTGATCTCCAGAGCTATAATAGGCTATGGTTAAAAGCCCTGATTAAGAAAAGCACTGAGAATGGATTTAACAAGGTTTGGACACTAAAGGGCAAGGCTGATGAAGACTCTTCCTGACCAGGAACTGAAAGCATTGGATAACCATGAGAAGTTCAGAGCTGCCTCCAGCCCTATTCTTTCAGCAAATTAGAGGTGTCTGAATAGCCTTTAGCCCATGACTCGAGTATCTTTCCATACCCACTGACAACTTTTGAAGTGGGGGTGATGAGAGAGTGCAGCGATGCAGGTGGAGCTTGGAGCTTCCCTGCAAACAGTTCCTTGCACCATTTTCTCAAGCAGTGGTGCCTTCTGATTTTCCCATCCAGTGTACTGCCTGCTCAGACCTGCCCCTACCACAGTGTGAGCACAGCTGCTTGTGGTGCCCTGCCAGGAAATTTTCTTGGGAGTTATTTTTAACCAGGTTCTGTTCATTCATTTTGATTTGTGTTTTGGTGCCATTATATAGACTTGGGAACAACTGGCAAGGCATTAGAGGTCCAAGGTATATTCTGACCCTGTTGTTACCAATGAAAACAACACCAAAAACCAATAAATTGTGACTTGAGTAATCTTATTTAATGCAGTGGTAAATCCAAGATTTGAGCACTGAGATTAGAAACACAACAGTCCTTTGAAATTACAAATCTTCAACTTCTTCAAATGAGTTCAGGTGTTTTGTTTGTTTTTATTGTAGGTATCTGTCCTTGAAACTCTTCTGCCTCAAATGTTGCCTCTTTCCATTGGATTGGATCTGATCTAGCTGTACCACAAACAAAACCAGCATGAGGAACTAAAGACAGCATTAAAAATCAAAATGTCCATTTTATCAGAACATACTTGATCCGCCTCCACTTCCATTTACTTCAGTAAGGCTCCAATCTGATATTAATGATTGTAGAACCTGCAGTACAAGAAAAGCAAGCTCATTTTCATAATCCTGACAGAGATTCATGTTGTCAGTAAAAACATACAGGGTCTCAAAACCTGAAAAATAGTTCTAAGCGAAGTAGATAGTATGCATCAGTGCATGTACATTACATTCTTCTCCCATTACTAGTGCTGCAGAAGCTTGCCTGAAGCCACAAAGTTTGCATGTGTCACAGTTCTTCAGTGTTAATGCTCAGACTCCTTTTTATTTATTGTACCTTTAAATTCATACACACACAGAGGTATGTATAGAAATACACAAAGTATATTTTATAGGTTCTTTAAATTTCTGTCCATATGATATTTAACTTCGGGTAGTAAATGTAATTTTGTCAGGAAGGGTGGAGTCCGTTCCCATCACAGCTAGTGCAGCCTTCAGCTGAGAACATCTCTGGCAGCCTCAGGCTCAAAAGCCTGGTAGGAAAACCTGCAAATCCTGCTGCATCCCACAGGATTCTGTGACTTTCAGTGCTGATGGAAACATCCTAGAATCATAGAATAG
>VZTY01012356.1:0-23720 GCA_013400935.1 Turnix velox | reverse complement strand
CCCCTTCCCCTCCGCTCCGCCCTGCCCTGACAGGCAGCCGCGCTGACCAATCAAAGCTCGCTCTGCCAGGGATGGCCCCGCCCTCATGGATTGTGATTGGTCGATTGCCGCACGCCCCGCACAGTGATTGGCTGGAGTCCGTGCCCATCACTGTCAAGCGGAGCGCACGCCCCCGCCATAGCCCCGGCTTTTTCCACGCCCGCCGGTAGGTGGAACCCCACTGCCGGCATTGCCTATTGGGCAACGGCCAAACACTTCTGTAGCACTATTGGTCAACATACCGATCAATCATGGGAGCCTCCTCCCGCCCTGACGGCAAGGTACCGGTGTTGGTTGGCTGACACCGATTTCTCGCGCTCTCATTAGCAGCTAAACCTTCCCACCGGCTCCTGTAGCCATTGGCGGCTCAGCCTGTCATGTGATCTCACTTAGCAACGCTCCCGGGCTTCAGTAGCAACGGACTGAGGCGCGGAATTAGGCCGCGCCCGGTACCGGAGGCGCGGAGCGGAGATGGAGCCGACACCTGTGAGACCCGAGGCTTGAAGAGTTGAGAGGCTGCACTCTGAGCCTGCGTGGGTCTCGGGGGGTGGCCTGGGGCACAGGCACCCTGACAGGCAGAGGCAAGGGCCCTGTCCCGGGGCCGGCTAGGCCTGGGGTCCCGGGGCCTGCTAGGCCTGGGGTCCCGGGGCCTGCTAGGCCTGGGGTCCCGGGGCCTGCTAGGCCTGGGGTCCCGGGGCCTGCTAGGCCTGGGGTCCCGGGGCCTGCTAGGCCTGGGGTCCCGGGGCCTGGGCCGGGGCTTTAGCTTCGGCGGCAGCTTCTCCCCTGTGTTCCCGACCTGCCTCTGGTACTAATCCCGCGTTGTGTTCTCTGGGTGCAACAAGGCTCTGACCTCGACCCAAATTCATAGAATGTTTTGGGATTGGAAGGCACCTTCCTCACAGTTGTTTTCACTTTCATTATGAAGCTGATGTTTGAAACTTGGTGAAATTAGTAATTTTCTTGTGCTTTAAATACTTGCCTGCAACTTGCCTATAGTGAGAATGTTATCTCTTATAACCATGTTAAATGGTACAGAGAGCCCTTAATATGCCAGCTTTGTGAAGAGCAACTTCAGCAACGGGTGATTGCTGTGTAATGGATTGTTGTTGTTCATTGGTACCTCACAGAGCCTTCTTTCCTGGTTTATTTATCTAGCCAAAATCTGACATTTTTCATTGAAAGTATTAAAACATAGAGTGAAGTTTGTATGTGGTCGTGCTGGGCTGTTTTACAATGCTGAGGCCATAAGGCTGTGCTTAGAGTTGCATCAGTGACTTTGTGATTGAAGTCAAGTCTTTGATACCAGCTGGGAGTTATTAGAGCTTCTTAATGCTCAGCTGTGCTCCTCACTGTCACGCCTCCTCAATGAATGTTGGAAATAACAGCCAGGCAGTGATTTAATTTCTTTTTTTGTTTTCTCTCCTTTAAGGCTGATACCATCTAAAAATGAGTGAGCTATACAATAAGGTTCCAAATGTCATGGATGATGTACTGCTTCAGGAAGCCATTGAAGAGCAGAGTCCAGATGAGATAGTGAAGTTTGTCAAAAGGGGGTGTGTTGACTTTAAAGATGTGACAGAGCTACAGCTTAGTTTTAAAAGTGAGTATCAGTATTTTTGTGATATTTTTCTTCTTTTGTTGGAGGATAATAGAATTAAGCGTGAAGTGTCTAACTAGTAAGCAATTATGATATGTTACCTGCAAAGTCATAGAACTGTAGAGTTGGAAGAAACCTTCAAAGTCCAGCCCTGCAGTGAGCAGGGACATCCTGCACTACATGAGGTTGCCCAGAGCCTCAGCAAGCCTGGCCTTGAATGTCTCCCAGGGATGGGGCCTCTCTGGGCAACCTGTTCCACTGTCTCCCAACCCTCATAGAATCATAGAATCATAGAATAGTTTGGGTTGGAAGGGACCTTAAAGATCATCGTGTTCCAACCCCCCTGCCATAGGCATGGAGAAGAACTTCTTCCTGATGTCTTATCTAACCCTGTCCTGCTAGTTTCAAACTATTGTACCTCATCCTGTGGCTCCATGCCCTGGCAAACAGCCCCTCCCTACTCTGTCCTCATAGCAGAGGTGCTCGAACATCTCGATCATATTCATGGCCTCCTCTGGACCCTGTCAAACAAAAATAACATGTGGACTTTTAAAGTCTATTAAGACCTCATTAATGTCTATAAATACATAAATGGAGAGTGTCAGATGGATGGATGGAGCCAGGCTCTTCTCAGTGACCTCCAGTGATAGGACAAGGGACAATGGGTGCAAGATGGAACACAGGAGGTTCCATAGAAATATAAGAGAACTTTTTCACGATGAGGGTGACAGAAGAGTGCCACAGGCTGCCCAGAGAGGATGTGGGGTCTCCTTCTCTGGTGACATTCAAACCCTGCCTGGACACCTGATCTGAGTGTTCCTGCTCTGGCAGGGTGATTGGACTAGATGATCTTTTGAAGTCCCTTCCAATCCCTGTGATTCTGTGAAGTCATACACGTATAAAGCAGTTGCATTAGAGGGAGCTGGCTGCTTTTGCTGACGGGTAACTTCAAAGCAGCTTAACTCTGTGCTATAATCGTCACTGCTGTTCTTATTTGACATTTATATTGTGGTGACACCTACAGGCCATAGGCCTGTTGGGCCATTCTGTGTGTGGACGAATCAAAGCCTGAGCGGGCTCAGCCATCGCTGGTGATGATGTGAGAGCTGTTTGCTAGATGATGATGATTACATCCCAATTTGGTGGCTTCCTCTGGTCATCTGTAGCATTATCGCAGCTTGCCTCTTTACTGTCGAGCCAGTCATAAACTTGCATTCAATAAAATGAAAAGAAGGATGTTTTGCTCACTATCTGAGTATTTTAGGAGAATATAATTACATGGGAGAAAATCTGCTTTTGATTATTCACTGTGTGTTCCTGTAAAATAAAGTGTGTGTTAGTTGAGCTCTTTAGAACAGGCTTCCTTTTACCTCCTCCTGTACATATTTGTTTGCAAATAGAAAATCTGGAACTATGTGTAGCTGTTTAGTGAGTGCAGTATAAAGCAACTATGTTGTGTGTGCATTCAGTTCTTTGCTTTACACTGCACTCCCTGAACAATAACAGCAGCACAGCAGCTAATGAAATCTTTTGGGAAGCCAATGGGCAGCAAAAGAGAATTGAAAGTGTGACTGTTCTGTCACCTTGGTCTTAATGTTCTGCTGAAATGCCAAATGGCCTGCCCTTGTGATTCTGTTTTGTGAGAAAGCTAAATGCAGGGATATTGATTAGTTCTAAACTGCAGCCTTCATGGAAAGAGTAGCCCCCCTCTTGTGATGAGAATCCCAGGAGCAGGAGAGTCATTTACTAAAGCAGTAGCTGGCCACTGCAAGCCTGTGTGTGCAAAGTCTCATCCCAAACCTCTCTCTTAGAGCTGTAAAGGAAAATGAAGGTCAAGGCCTCCTAGCAGTAGATTCATAAAGCCACTCTTGAATTCAGGACTGTAGTCAGTGTCCCCACAGAGACTCATTGGCATTGCTGATGAGCTGTGTGTGCTGGTGCAGGACATTGAGGTTAACTGGGCTGTTTCACTGAAGTCTCATGCAGCAAGTGGTCCTCTCAGCTCTCTACGGCAGTCATCATACACTATCATCATCAGCTGAAAATCATTTCAGAGGTAGGACTGGATGTGTTTTCCTTGTGCAAGACAGCGTGTCTGCTGAACTGAAAGCTGTCTCATGTGACAAGGCATTTTCTTTTTCCCTGTGGTTTTAGATATTCTGGAGATTGATAATCTGTGGCAGTTTGAGAACCTTACTAAACTGCAGCTGGACAACAACATCATCGAGAAGATAGAAGGTCTGGAGAGTCTGATTCACCTTGTATGTCTTGGTAAGATAGAGGTGTATGAGGCTGGCTGCTTTCACAGGTGCAGAGCAATCTAAGATGAAGCTGGGATGTCACATTCCTTCTCAAACACAACTGATAGGAGCTTTCCCAGGGAAAGCTGTCAGCTGTCTGTGTGTTTCCTCATTTGACTGTCAAATGTCAAAATGTCTGAGTATCAGAGCTGCAAAACAATTCTTCAAATGTTTAAAAACTGGTTTTAATATATTTGGGGTGGCAGTGAGAGCAAGCTGAGATTTGAAGGCTGTACAGAGTTTGTACTTGTATTTGGAGGTGACTTTCAGAAACATTTATGGGAACACCTCTGTGATTTAGAAGCTTGTGTGCTGTTTTAAAAGATACAGCAGGCATTTCAGAACCTGGAACCCACAATCTTTACCTATATGTGCTTAAGGGCTTGTCATCACTGTTGTCCCAAGAAGTGCCCATTCTTGTCTTATGTGACAGCTGTAAGTTAAAAATTCAGGCTGTTGAAAGCAGCATCACACAGGGGTGCGGGTTTTGATGCTGGATGGGTCAGTGAGCTGGCAGCTAAAGATGCAGAGCTGGGAGCATTCTCTGGCTGCAGCATAAATACATCCCCAGCTGTCTTTGAAAATATCATGCAGGGCTTCAGCTCTTGAGCACTTCTTGAAATGTCTAATGCCTTCTTCCGCCCAGTTGTCTGCACTGTTCTGCTGCACAGATGACTAATGCACTTGTGGATCAACAGCTGATCTCCACAATGTAAGCAGGGGGTTTTGAAGCACACCCAAAGGCCACAGTGGTTCAGCAGCTGTTCCATGAGTCTCTCAGCCATCCAGGGGCTGGGGTAATGCAGGTGGTTTGTAATGTCATCAAGCATTTTTGGACTCTTCAATCACTCAATACTGGCCTGAGAGCAAGTACTGCCCTTAGCTGTGATGATTGTAGGTGTTAGGATAGATGCTGGGACAATGGTTTCAAACTAGAGCAGGGCAGGTTTAGATGAGACATTAGGAAAAATTTCTTCCCCATGAGAGCGGTGAGGCACTGGAACAGTTTGCCCAGAGAGGTGGTGGAGGCCCCATCCCTGGAGACATTCAAGGCCAGGCTTGCTGAAGCTCTGAGCAACCTGATCTAGTGCAGGATGTCCCTGCTCGCTGCAGGGAGTTGGACTCTATGATCCAACTCCATGAGTCTGTAATTTTCCTTGGGTGTGTTGAGAATCTACCATTGTAAAGGGGAGTTGGACTCTATGATCCAACAATGTAAAGGCATTAACTCATTTAGCTGTTTCACTTGTTGATATTTCCTCTTCTCCCACTAGTACATCCCCCCTGTAGTGACCAGTGAAAATCATAGAATCGTTTGGGTTGGAAGGGACCTTAAAGATCATCGAGTTCCAACCCCCCTGCCATAGGCAGGGACACCTCCCACTACATCAGGCTGCTCCAGCCTGGTCTTGAACACCTCCAGAGAGGGGGCGTCTGTATACTGTCTGTAAATTCCTAAATCAAGAACCAGGCTAAATGCAAGGTCTGATTCAGGGTGCACTGATAGAGAGAATTTAATTTTCTTTGCTTGCAATAACTCTTTCCCAGACTTGTCTTTCAACAACATTGAAGTCATTGAGGGCCTGGATACCCTCGTCAAACTGCAGAAGCTGAGTTTCTACAATAACAGAATATCTAGAATTCAGCACATGGACACATTGCTGGAGCTTCAGATTTGCTCCCTAGGGAAGAATAACCTAACAGTTCTGGAAGATGTGAGTGCCCCCATCTTTGTAAATTTTCCCTGGCAAAGGATCAAATATTCTAATAGTTACACTTGTTGCTTTGTCCAAGCCCCTCCTTAGAGGAGAAAATTCTTTGGATTTAATTTCCTCTGTAGTCTAAGTTCTGGTTTTGGTAAGCTATCCTGGTGTTAAGAGCTTACTGCAGCTATTTCTTTTTGAGATTACTGACTCGTGGGGGCCTGGCTCTGTCACTGCTCTCAGCCATGGCAGAATTCCTATTGATTCTCATGAAAGCTGGAAAGGGATTAAGTAGCTACGTATGTGAAAAGGAAGAAGAAGAGACTGGGATTTATTTAGGTTTCTTTTGAGAGCAGCTTAGCAATCTAAGGCCTTTAATTTGTCTGCCCATCCAAAGGCCTTCTCTCTACCTCCATAATTTTTATGTTCAGAATGTGAATTCAAGTAGTGCCTTTCCTGAAGCCTTTGGAAGCTCAAAATTTATTGCCATTTTGCCTGCAGAGCAGGATATGCATTCAAGTATAATCATAGTAAGACTAATGAATTTCTAAGCTGTGTTTCTCCAGCTCTGGGAAGTACAGCATCCCTTTGCTCTTGGTGTAGGTGGTCTATCTCAGGAGGTTTAAAAACCTGCGCTCCTTGAATCTCAAGGGGAACCCTCTCTGTGACGATGAGCGCTATGAGCTATTTGTTGTTGCTCACCTTCAAGACCTGGTGTACTTGGACTTCAAGCGTGTGAGAGACACCACGGTAAGCATTTCTGCATCCCCTCTGCAACGGCATCTTCCAGAGTGTTTGCTCTCTTGATATGAGCAATGTTCTAGTGTTCAGGGCAGGTTTCTTGTGGAGATTAGGCTTACAGAGATATGCAGTTTTTATTCCTCTACTCGGCTCTGGTGAGGTCCCATCTGGAGTATTGTCCCCAGTTCTGGAGTCCTCAACACAAGAAGGACATTGAGCTGTTGGAGCAGGTCCAGAGGAGTGCCACAAAGATGCTCAAAGGGCTGGAGCAACTGCCTTATGAAGACAGGATGAAGGAGTTGGGTTTGATCAGCCTGGAGAAGAGAAGGCTCAGGGGGGACCTCAGAGTAACTCATCAATACCTGAAGGGGGTTACAGAAAGGCAGGGGTAGGACTTGTTAATAAGATATGTGATGGAAGAACTAGAAATAATGGATGTAAATTGCAAGGGGGTAGATTCAGTCTAGATATAAGTAATAAATTCTTTACAGTGAGGTTATTGAAACACTGGAACAGGTTTCCCAGAGAGGCTGTGGGTGCCCCCTCTCTGGAGGTGTTTAAGGCCAGACTGGATGAGGCTTTGAGCAACCTGGTGTAGTGGGAGGTGTCCCTGGCTATAGCAGGGTGGTTGGAACTAAATGATCTTTAAAGTTCCCTCCAACCCAAACTAATCTATGCTTCTGCCTCCACCTCACAGCTGTGAACCTGCAGGCCAAATTCTATCTACTCTGACAGAGGTAGAGGTGTCAGAGCTGTGACATTCTTCACAGGTTTAGTGAAAATCTGCAGCTGTGTGTGGGAGAGGGGCCTGGTTAATGTTGGCACAGAGAGGCTGCAGTGTGAGTGCAAACTGCTTCAGAGATAAGAAAATCACAGAGGGAATGAGTTTTGAGACATGGATCAAGAGGAAGGGGGGGCTTGGTGCTCCTCTGCTCACTGTGCAGTGGGCTGACAGACTGTCCAGGCAAGTAGGTGCCATCAAATGCATTTCCCATTCCTGATTCCTGAGACTAGGATAGTGCATCTGCACTGGTAACCAGTGAGACTCTCAAAGAACATGATTAATTGTAAATCTGCTTGGCACAGGACAGGAGCTGTGCTTGGAATATACATTATTCTTATCATAGGACTGGAAGGGCTTTCCAGGTCATTGAAGCCAGTCCCTGCTCACACAGACAGTATGTCATAGAATCACATATATTAATTTGTCAAGCTTCAGTTTTGAGCTAATTAGGTTCCTGCCCTTGCTGCTACCTTGCCATCCACTCCTCCACAGAGCCTCTTCCTTCCTTGTAAATGCATTAAACTCACCAGCTGATCAAATCAGAGCTCAAATTCTGTATTTCAAAACAGAGCCTCCTGATCTAGAGAAAAAAAAACAAACAAAATCCCCAAACCAAACTAAAACCCAAACCACCTAAAGATGAGGAAATGGGAAGGAAAAGTTTCCTGTGGCTGAAGCAGCTCAGATGTATGGAATGCAGAGACAAAGTAATACTCCAACATAAAATGGGATGAGGAATAGATTAGAAGCTTCATGGGTAACTTAATAAAAAGCTCACAAAGAAATAGAGATGCAGATGTCATTTAGGTGTTTTGTTCTGGAAAGATTGAATGCCTATGCCCAGATCTGTTGAGTAATGCTGGATAATGTAATAAAAAATATTAAATATCCTTGTATTTCTCAGCGAGAAGAAGCACTTTTAAAGTATCAAGGTCTTACTGCACCATTAGATCAAGAGGAGGCTCAGGCCCTGGCTCAGTTGGAGGAAGAGAAAGCAAAGCAGAAAGAGCTGGAGTACCACAAGGTATGTTTTCTTTGGCTTGTATATTGTCTCAGGGATAGGAGAGCAACAGATATTGACTTTTTTTACCTGCTTGAAGATTTAATGAGAGATGAACATCAACTGTGCTAAAACTAAGGCCAGGATTAATCTCTGATCTCTGAAGCTTGTTGTTAGAGTGAAAACAGGAACTGCTGTGGGGATGCACATGATGTGGGGGAACATAATTCTTTGGGCTGAACAATGAAACTACCAATATAGACACTGGGAAGCTAAATAGTAAATCACAGCCAAGGATCTTACTGGCCTGACATGAGATTAAGAAAATTACAGGTCTGAGGCAAGTGTTGGTATTTTCATGGAGCAGTGACTTTTTTTTCTCCTTCACACTAAGTTAATGCTTTTCATTAGTTTTATAGTTAGTCTTCAGGGCTTTCAGAGATTGCTGTGGTCCTGTGAACAGACTGAAAATAAGATGAGGCAAAATGGTGCTTCCAGTTATGGTCTGGTTCTGTATTCCAGGCCTCTAAGATCAAACCAGCGGGAGGAGGGTTAAGTGACAGGGAGGACACCTGCAGCTCTTCTCTCCATCTCTCCCCAAGGTCCACTGAGTCTGCATCTGAAAGGCTTAACAGCCCTGCACTATGTGGATGTATGTAATGATATTTTATATAAGATAAAACAGTATCTTCTGCCCTTTGGCTGAAGGGTTCTAGCAGCAAAGCCAACTGTGAACCTAGATGATCTTTTACTCCAGTTGCAGGGTGCTTTGATGACTTGTATATCTCTTGTCTTGGTGTCTCTGTGCCTGCACCAGCATTCTTCTGCTAGTCAAGTGCTTATAGGAGAGACATGCCCTGAGGACTTGCAGCAGGTTGGCACTCTTTATTTTACTTACATTGTTCTGATTCTCTTCAAAGGCAGCCTTTGTTGAGCACCTGAATGGATCATTCCTGTTTGACAGTATGTATGCAGAGGACACAGAAGCTGCCAAACTGGCTTCCCTCCCTGGAGTGGGTGATCTGCAGCAGGCATATCCTTCCTGCGGTTAGAATACCTACAACAAAAACATAATGCCTTAACTTAAGACGGAGCTACATCCACAGGGACTCTTCATCCCTTGCTTTTCTCCAGGGCTGAAAGCTACATTGATCTAAGATCTGAGACAGACTGAGTTTAATTTTGGAATGGTACCAGAAAAACTGACTGTGAGACGGTGAGACCACTGACAGCTTTAAGGAGCAACATCTCATGAAATATGAGGACTACAAACAAATGGTTTATGTTACTGGTGAGCTGGCCAGCCCAGCTTGAAACATCCTATTTCTAAAAGCCCTCATTTCTATCACTAACAGGTCATGAGATGCCAGCATTTCAAATTCTCACCATTGTAATTACCATATGCTTTTTTTCCTTCACTTGAATCCAACAGTTTTGGTAGCTGCCTTTTCTGACCCTTCAAGAATCAAGCCTTTGTACTTTTCTCTCAGTCTGGAATCCACTTAAAGTTTAAAACGAGCTGTAAGATAAATCTCTGTCAGTTAGATTGCAAGAGCACAGTTGCTAACATAATGTTGAAATGGAAGTGGTAGGAGATAGGAAGGAACTAATCAGAATGATATGAATAGTGTATCTCACAACCTGCCAGAGATGGCAACGTGAAGTTTTCAAGCCAGCACTCTTTCTGATCACTGCTCCTACATGAGGGATCAGAAAGCAGACACCATGTTTTTTCCCCCTTTTTTCTTTTCTCTTTCAGATTAATAGAGCATTGTCAAGGCCAGCAACTTGACCTTCCTTAAAATTGCATTACGCTTGTGGGGGGAAAAATGCATCATGCCTTAACTACAACAGGCTCTAGAAACAATTCCATTGTCAAGATAATAGCAGAAGAAAAATTGACGTTATTTTTGCAATGCTACCAAGCCACCAGTTTTATTCTCTGCTCTGGCTGTAGGCTCCAGAGCTGTATTTATTAACTACTCTGACACCATATTCACACTTGTGAAGATAGATAGGGCTGTATGTGCTTCATTCCACTGCTGTGTCAGAAAAGAGTCAGAGAAGTATTTCCTTTCTTCCCTCAAGGCCTTCCCCCCCCCCTCCCCTCCCTTTGAGTTGTTTTTCTCCATAACTTTAAGGTAAGATGTGAGTGTGTGACCCAGTCCTGCTACCGACTGAAAACTTGGCAGCCTACTCCCAGTAAGAACCACAAAGTTTACACCACAGTAGCTTGTACTTCTTTGGTGTTCAAATTTGCAGTGGCAGAGGGAACATAGCACGTTCTCTGCTCTGAATGAGCAAAATTCCTTGACTCTGGTGTCACATACAAGCAGGATTTTGTCTCAGTTTGTGAGAACCTGTTTCACTACGGGCTGAAAGAGTATGAAAAACGAGAAGCTGAAGTCTCAGATTTCTACGAAAGTCGTCAGGAAGCGTTAACTGCCAGCAAGCAAGAGGGCAGGAAGTTAATCCAAGACTTTGAAGCTCGGAGGGAAAGGGTAACTCTCTTTATGTTTTTCTTTCATGCAGGATTTCTCCATGTCATATGCTAACTTTTAATTTCACTATGGAGGGTAACTAAAATTTAAGAAAGTTATTCTGTATTTACATAGCTGTAATAGAAATTGGTATTTCATTCCTAACAGCAGAATAGGAGAGTGGTTGAGGCTGGAATGGACCTCTGGAAGTAATCTGGTCCAACACCCCTGCCCCAGACCATGTCTATAAGGCCTTTGAATATCTCCAAGAATGGAGATCTCATGGAAAAAATTAACAAGTCATGGTGTTATCTTAATGAAGGTCCTTCAAAGCTTTACAGAACAAAAATGGGTAAACATGGTAGAGTGGATGTATTTTACATTTCTGAAAAGGTATCAGTCTTTAAGAAAATGGATATCAGAATCATAGACTGGTTTGGGTTGGAAGGGACCTTAAAGATCATCTAGTTCCAACCCCCCTGCCATGGGCAGGGACACCTCCCACTACACCAGGTTGCTCAATGCCTCATCCAGCCTGGCCTTAAACACCTCCAGGGATTGAGGGGGCATCAACAGCCTCTCTAGGCAACCTTTCATTTTAATTTTAGTTTAAATATCCTTTTTTATGAAGTTGCTTCAAAATACAGAGGGAGTTATCAGACTGAATACCACTCCCCTTCTCTTTGATGCCTCCAGTACCTCTTCCTTCATGGAAAAATGGAATAAAATTGCAGTGTATGCTGATTATTTTCAAGTAATTTTCCGCTTCAGTTAATTTTGTCAACAACAGCTTGAAGAACTTTAACAAAAAGATCAGATAAAGCTATTGTAATGTTTTGGTTTTTTTTTAAAGCAGAAACTATCCTTTTTTCTGTCTCCTTGACTACAGCCACCCATTGTGGCTGCCAAAGGCGTAGCTTCTAGCTGGATCCTTTTCTAACCATGTATAATGGATCACTATTTTGTTTCCACAGAAAAAATGAGGGGGGTGGCTAAAGCTGGGTAGTGCTGTCTGCTGAGCAGAGGAAGTCCCTGGCAGCTGATGCCAGGCAGAGTCACGAGTGTTGGCTCCCTTTGAAAACCAGGTCACTTTTATTTTGGTGCTCTGTCACTCTCTGGCAGCCTGCTGAGTCACCCTGCACCCAGGTCCTTGCTGACTCATCCTGGCAAACTGTGTTGGGACATGAGTTTGCAGCCTTACCAGCAGGCAAGATACAAAGAGTGATTTCTATATTTAATTAACTTGCACTTGAATTCCCAGAGTATCTTCCTTTGTAAACACCAGGAAGAAAAAAAATACAAAATCAAACAAAACCCAACCCAAACTCCAAAAATTAAACCCGATGAAAGATAACCAGAGAGGTGGTGGAGGCCTCATCGCTGGGAATATTCAAGGACAGGCTTGCTGAAGCTCTGAGCAACCTGATCTCGTGGAGGATGTCCCTGCTCACTCCAGGGGGTTAGACTAGATGGCCTTTGAAGGTCCCTTCCAAACCTGTGCATTCTGTGATTCTGTGGGTGAGGCCAAATTTTGGTGGTTTGAATTTGATGACCTGCAGGCTCAGTTACACATGGAGCTGCAAGAACAAGACACTGTGGTCAGCATGATGGTTTTCATATAAATACCTGAGGAGTTAGTGTCAAAACTGAATGCTGCATTTTAACAGCATTTCCCTATTAATGTAAAATTTCCAGAGGAATTGAAAAGGTGAAGAAGTCCCAGCAGCCTGAAATCCATGAGCTGTTCTTTGGGGCTGTTTGTCTTGCTGGAATCCATTCGTGCAGGTTTGGGGAACCTGTAAAATGACTGCTCTCTGGTGCTTGTTAAGGAGCAAAGAAGAGTTAAAGGCCTTGACCTTTGAAATTATTGCTCCCAGAGGTATGGCTGGGCAGCTTTTTGAGCCTCTAAACTTGTTTATATGAGGAAAGAAGAGACCTTGCTGTCCCCTCTCCCTTCTTCTAACACTGCAAAGTTTGTATGATCTAGTCCATTTTCAGCCACAGGTTTTGGCAGCATTTTTAATCAGAATTCTCTGGTTTAGCCTTCTCTCTCAGAAGAAGTGGATTAGGCATCTTAAAGCTTGTATAATGTTTTTCTCTCCCATTATCATTTAATTGTTAACTTATTTTGAACAGACTTGAAAATGAAACGCTGCTCAGCACCAGAGGATTTTTTTTTTTTTATGCAAGAAATCATAAATCTTGTCTGATACAAAACTGACGTCAATATTTAATTCTGAAGGACAATAAATCCTTGTTGCAAGAGGAGGAAGGCAGGCAACAATAGGTATTCCATATTCAGAATGCTAAATCCTGACCCTACAAAAGTCAATCAAGATTCTCCTTGACATGAAGGGGATCAGGATTTAGTCCTGCATTTCTTTCTATGAAGAAGTCATTAATCTCTGCTTCCTGGCCAGNATTTTTTTTTTTTGATGCAAGAAATCATAAATCTTGTCTGATACAAAACTGACGTCAATATTTAATTCTGAAGGACAATAAATCCTTGTTGCAAGAGGAGGAAGGCAGGCAACAATAGGTATTCCATATTCAGAATGCTAAATCCTGACCCTACAAAAGTCAATCAAGATTCTCCTTGACATGAAGGGGATCAGGATTTAGTCCTGCATTTCTTTCTATGAAGAAGTCATTAATCTCTGCTTCCTGGCCAGCAATGTCAAGAATCTAATATTCTATTTTATTTAATTTGAAACGTGTCAGATCCATAGTTGGAAGCATAGAAAGGAGCAAAGTCTTGTGCTGACTGGAGGGTGAGGAAGCATTTTCACTGATTTCCCTGCATTGTCCCTGGATCCTTAGTGCAGTAGCACACACCTCAGCACTGTTGACTACCCAGTATGTAAATCTGGAGACTTCCTGAATCATCACATTTCATTTCAGCTAATCAGCAGCAGGAACTTTGTCTCACGTGTGTAACAAGTTAATTAAATTGCAGCAGAGTGCTAAACACTAACTGGATGTAATTTATACATCTCTGTGTTTAGGTCCTGGATGAGATTCATAATGCCACTAGTTACGATGCTGCCGTGGCTTTAAAAGCTGAGTACAAGGAGGACATACATCAGCTGGAAGAAGCACTCATGACCTTGGAGATGCAGCTAGCTGACCAGATGGAGGTAAGGTCATAGACTCATAGAATCAGAATTGGAAGGGACCTTCAAAGGCCATCTAGTCCAACTCATCTGCAATGAGCAGGGACATCCTACACTTCAGCAGGTTGCTCAGAGCTTCAGCAAGCCTGCCCTTGAATGCCCCCCAGGGCTGGAGCCTCCACCACCTCCCCGGGCAAGCATGTACCTGTGAGACCTCACATCCAGAATGCACTGGGGCTTTCTTTTTGGTAGCTCTATTTAGTATCCCGTTGCACAAAGAGGATGCTCTAGGGCTTCTAGTCAAACTGGTGTTTAGTCTCCATCTTAGTCTTTTCTACTCAAAGTTGATCTGGGTCCTGGACATTGATACATTGCAGTAGATCTCTGTTTTTCAGAGTAGAGCTCAGTATGTCCTTCACATCTGTCCAAGCTGATTTCCTAGACTTCAGAGAAAGGGACTCGAGGTCACTCAGTCATTTTATAGGTTTCCCTACAGACCTGCACGGAGTATGCATTGGGGATTCTGGAGATGTAATTCTTTGAAGCTGATCTTTGCTATGAATAAGATTACACACATTCCTGCTCAGCTTACTGCATTTGCTTGCATAATAGCTGCCTTTTTTTTCCCCCAGACTTTACCTCAAAAACTAGGGCAGGACTGCATCTTCAATAAAAAAAAAAAAAAAAGAAGAAAAAAAATAACCTGTTTAAGAATTAGCATTCAGGAACTTGGTCCTGTGTGCAAGCAGATGCAGCAGGTGAGTGGGCACAACAGAAAGCAGCAGCTCAAAATGGATTCTTTACTGCATCAGGATGTCTTTTAGTGTTCTCTGAATTGGCCCTCATGTACCTGCAGCTGCTGATGGAATGAGCAGAAACATTCCTCTCTGCCAGCCCTCCTGGGTTTGCAGGATTCAGGCAGCTGCATTTGGACTGTTGTATCAAGACATTGACGTGCAATGCTTCACAAGATGCTCCATCAGCCATTTTTGAGTGAGGGCAGTAGCAATTTTAGCTTAGAGGTCTAAAACAAAAGGTGCTGTAAGCCCAGGCATTGGCAATGTTTCCAACTAGAGGCTCTTTGTAAGTACAAGGAAACTGTAGCCAGGCAGCATGTGGGAATACAGCACTCTCTATCCATTACTTGGGTGAGGGTAAAAATGGATCAGCTGGCTTGCTCCAGACACCAGGGAAAGGTATCAGTCAGTCAGCTTCCCTCCAGTAAACTGCTCAGGATTTTCTGTCCCTGACTGAGGGAAGAAAATCTTGCTTTCAAAACACTTAAAATGCTTGAGGCAGTGCAGCTTCTGACTGTGCTAATAACAGTGGTGAGTCCGAATTATAATCAGTTGTTGATTCTTCCTAACACTCCCCAAGTCCCTTTTATGTTTATGCAGGTTTTCACTGTAATGTTTCCTCTTTTTCTCTCTGTTAAGGAAATGATAGAAGATTTTAATAGAAACATTGATGTCATAGCATCGACAGCTGCTGAAAAAGTTAAAGGGATATATCCTTTTGATAGTACATTAGCCTGGACCTCCTAGTGAGGTATGTATATCATATTTCTAAATCTAAAAATGAGCCATCAGTACAGAATTTGATTATTATTGGTGAGCACAAAAGGATTTGAATTCTCTCTCCTGTGCTGAAAGTCTGTAGGACTTATGCAGCTTTCTCTTTCTTGGGATTCTTCCTTTCTTCTTTACACAGCCATGTGACAAAGCCTTGGGAGGAGCTGCTTAGACTGTTTCCTGCATACCTAGCAGGCAACAAAACAGCTACAATTCTTTTTGAATTTTCTTTGAATTATTGTGTTTGGTTTTGTGTTGTTGATGTCTTCTGGAACAAAGTGAGATGAAAATGCCATAGTGCTTCAGTGACAGGTCATGCTACTCTACCTATAAAAATCTATTGACCTGTTGTAAATAACTGCACCATATTCAGAATTTAGCTTCTATTCTGGGATGCCTCCTCCAATTTCCTTTGCAAACCTTGGCTCAGTCTCTGTTCTGCATAACATGGCAGTGAGAATGAACCCCAATGTTTGTGAGCTGCAACAAAGAGCAGGAAATGCTGGTAGCAGCCAGGCCTGCCATGTGGACACTCAGTTTTTGGTTACAGGAGTTCATTAATCTCTACAAGGGAGTGGTGTGGTCAGATCTTTCCTTAACCATCTTCTCTACGATGGACCAGTGCCGGGACCTGGACAACTGTCACCATGAAGAGCTACTAGAGATCTCCATCACTACACTGGAGAAATCAATCAAGAATGAGCTTGGCAAGGATTTGCCAGAGGATGCTCAAATGGTAAGGGCACCAAAGAATTCATCTCTGCTAGGGAGCTGGCAGGAATAGGTGGCCTCAGCCTCTCCTTAAAAAGAACAGGGTTTCCAGAAGGTGATTAAAACCATGGTTAAAACAGAGCATAATATCCTTTTAAGATGGCCTCACCTCTTGACTGAACTGCAGTGCCACTGGACAGAAGATAACTGCACTGCAGGTTTCCCTGGGTGCTGCCAAAGTTGGTGGCAGCAGCTCAGGAGAGGTGCTGAGTGTGAGTCTCTCTCCTGCCTCCAGCACAACTCACCTCTGTCTGATTTCCAAGCAGCCCCAACCTTGCAGACACCAGGGCAGTCTCTTTGCTGCACTCACAGAATATCAGGGA
The DNA here is from genome assembly GCA_013400935.1 of Turnix velox. Classification (NCBI taxonomy): domain Eukaryota; kingdom Metazoa; phylum Chordata; class Aves; order Charadriiformes; family Turnicidae; genus Turnix; species Turnix velox. Next base: position 7,298 of record VZTY01012356.1, on the reverse strand, counting down.
TTGGAAGGGACCTCAAGAGATCATCTAGTCCAATCCCACTGCTGGAGCAGGAACACTTGCAGCAGCTGCTTTTGTTCAGATTCTCCCCGCTTCCCCTGGGAGAACATGACCAGGGCATTGTTTGCCTTGGTGAATTCAAAAGCCCTTTCTGGAGCTCCCCAGCCCATGAGCTGATCTGGAGGCAGGATGTGATATTTCAGACAGCCCTCCCTCCGCTGAGCTCCCATCCTGCTGTGGTATCAGAAAGCACAAAGATCATTGTCATGCTCCAGTCAGCAACACCACAGACCTCTCTGCCTCCCTTACTCCTTCATTTAGTGGCTAATTCACTCAAGTTTTGCATTTGCTGTAGTTCTGCTTTGTCTGGATGATCCCAGCCTCCCTTGTACTCCAGGTAATCAAGAGCTGACAGACACAAACCAGACCCCTCAGCCTCCCCGGGGGTTGGTCCCTGCTTTATGGGCTGTGCAGATGGCTGCAGTTCCGCACCGTTGCTGCGCACCCATTTCGCTTCGCTGCCATCCATTTCCACCCAGAAGCAATCTTCATTTGTTCAACAGCTGCACTTGGCTGCAGGAGGAGACTCATTATGGTTTAGTGAAGCCACCCTCTATTTAGAGCCACTGGGGGAGTTGCTGCTTCGATTAGAAGCTGGGACTCTCCAAAAAAATGAAGATTTACAGCCAATGCCACCAGTGCAAGAGACCTTTCCAAGAGACATTTTCCACTTGCTGGGCCAGGGCTGCTGGAGAAGATGCAGTTTTTGCTTCAACATCAGTGGTGTTGAAGAGAGGCAGCCTGCCTGCAGCACAGCACCCAGCAGCAGGCATGTGCTCCCTGCTCCAGCATCTGAGGCAGAGGGTCCTGCCTCAGTTTCCCTACATCATACAATCATAGAATACTTTGGGTGGGAAGGGACCTTAAAGATCATCGAGTTCCAACTCCCCTGCCACAGGCAAGGACACCTCCCACTAGATCAGGCTGCTCAGTGCCTTGTCCAGCCTGGTCTTGAACACCTCCAGAGAGGGGACATTCACAGCCTCTCCGGGCAACCTGTTCCAGTGCTTCACCACCCTCACTGGAAAGAATTTCTTTCTTAGGTCAAGCCTAAATCTACCCCCTTCCAATTTACATCCATTGGTTATGGTCCTCCCATCCGGTATCATATTAAAAAGTCCTTCCCCTGCCTTTCTGTAGGTCCCCCTCAGGTACTGATAAGTTACTATAAGGTCCCCTCTGAGCCTTCTCTTCTCCAGGCTGAACAACCCCAACTCCTTCAGCCTGTGATGATGCCCAAACACATCCTTGTGAAGGGTGAAGCACTAGAGTCATTCTGATGACTGAGGCTTTATCAGGATGAAAAAGTGGGGTGATTTTCTTCCCTCAAGTGCTGCAGTCATTGTGCTGCTGGTTGTCTTCACTGCAAGCCTGTTCCTCCCCTCATCTGGTTGTGTTTTCTCCTAGCTTCTTGTGGACAAAGCCACCATTGTCTGTGCAGTCACCATGTCCCATAGTATCCACCTGCTGATGATTGATAACAGAGAGAGAAACATCCTCAGCAACATCTTCTCTTGGCAGAAGTCTGTGACCGAGAAGGTAAGAGGCCTCCTCATGCTCAGGGGAATGGGGCACAGACATGTCTGGCCCAAGTGGTGAGGACACTGCCAGGAAAGATGGTCCCTAACTTCTGCTGGAGCCCACTGTGCTGCAGCAAGGGGACCCTGACGAGCCTGTGGATTCACTGCTTGGTTTCCATCTGTTCAGGCTGTCAAAACAGAGATCCACAGAAACCATGAGCGTGCTGAAGAAATCATTCACTACATCGATCATCTGATGGAGGAGCTGGATGAAATAGATCTGTTTGAGGCTGGGGATCTGCCTTAGCTGGGACACAGGACAGCCCCCAGTGGCAGCACATTTGTCAGGGATGGCTGCCTCTCCATGCCTGAGGTGCCTGGGATATTTCAGGCCAAACATCTACTTCTTCCACCCCAGCATAAACTGCAAATAAAAGATACTTATTGCCTTTGGAAAAACATTGGAAGCTCTGTCTCTTCCATCATGTTGGCATGAAGCCTGTGCAGACAGAGCTCAGACCTGGTCACAAGGGGTTACGGATCAGCTGTGAACTGATTGAACCAAACCATGGCAGCATATCATGCCTGAAAGCTTTAGTACCTTCAAGCAGGGCCATAGGAACCTGTGTGAGGACTGCTCTCCATCAAACCACCACCCTGGATAACAGCAGGTTTCCAGCTCAGCAAGCACGAGGCTGGTGGGGGCTCCTCATGCCCAGGAGCCTTGTTGTTCTCACACCACCTCTCTCAAAAGCAGCAGCTTTTTGCAGCGTGGGAAGGGAAATCAATGGTTCCAGAGGAGCTCACACACCACTGCTCGCACCAGCAGAGCCAGGAGTCATTAATTCCCCTCCTTCCTCGGTGACAGCAGCTGCTGTGCTCACTCCTGGGCAACTTCTGAGGAATGATGCTGGCCGGGGTGGTGCTGCTGCAGGCAAGCAGCAAGGAGAAAGGTGGGAAGGTTAAATGAGAGGGTGACTTCAGGGAAAGACCTGGTCTCTCTGAAAGCCCTGAAGCTGGTGCTGCCTGTCACACACACGTTTTGAAGATGGCAGAAGCTCCAGCTTCCCTCATTCTCACTCCATGTCTGCAGCCAGCTCCCAGCTACCTCTTCCTTGCGAGGACAGGGCAGCTAGAAGGCTAACACAGAGAAATACAGGGAGCAGAATCTGTGTCAGCTCTGCTCTGTATTTTTTTTTAACTCCCTATTGCTATCCCAGCACTTTCCTGGAGCCTGGCAGCTTTGGGCCCACTCAGGGTTTGGGAATTGAAACAAAGAAACACTGGGAAGAGCTGGCTTTCAGTATTTAGCACGGGTGTGCCTTTAATCAAATGGGAAGACCCTGGTGTTACACACAGGCACGCCGAGGGATGAAGAACAGATGCAATGGAGTCTGTTTTCAGATTCCCATAACAAGTGTGTGTCAGGAGCTGGCAGCTATGAAGACGTGTGGCATATGCTGGGGATGTCTGTGCCGTGCCCTGCCCAGGAAGTTGTTTCTCTCATGGGAGCTCCTGTGATGAGTTACAGACACCAGTAATGGACAGAGAGACTGTCTGGGGGATGCAGAGGAAGCTCACCTTGACCTTTCTGCCTCCTGGACTCAAAACTGCTGGTGCTGCACTGCAGCAGGCAGACCAAGGCAGAAGATTTCCACAAAGTCACAGCTCCTCAGCACGAGGGTGATCCCAGGGAAGGCAGGAGGGTGGCCATTACCATCCTCTGGGTCACACCAGTGATCCCAAAGCTGGACATTTTCCTCCCACATTCAGCCCAGCAGCCTCAGTCCTGCAGCAGCTTGTGTTTTACAGTCGAGCTCTCTGAGCAGAGGTGAACAAAGAGAGTCCCAGCTGCTGTACGAGCACGCAGCTCACACAGGTCATAGTCATGGGCCCACTCCACATTGCCCCACCGCCGAATCTGAAGGAGAGGAGAAAGAAGAGTCATTTCAGAAGTGGATTTGACATAGAGCTGTTCAGGTCACACAGAATCACAGAATGACCCGGGTTGGAAGGGACCTCAAGGATCATGTAGTTCCAACCCCCCTGCCTAGCAGGGCCACCAAACAAACACATTTACTAGATCAGGTTGCCCAGGGCCCCGTCCAACCTGGCCTTGAACACCTCCAAGGACGGGGCATCCACAACCTCCCTCGGCACCCCCCAGGAGCTTCCTCTGTACCCGAGTGTGAGACAAAGCCCCTTAAAGGGAAGATGAAAAGATTCCTGCCAGATTCAGCACCTTTTTGGTGAGGGAGAGCCCCACACCAGGCCACTCCTCAGTAAGCGAATTATCTTGCTGTTTAGGAAGGCCTCTAGGCTGGATTGCCGACAGCAAGAGAAGTCAGCCATGACTTTGCACTTCAGATTAGAAAATTACAAGAGCAGACAGCTGGGTTCTACAAAAAGAAACTGGCAGCCCTGGGAACACTCTCTGGGATGTTGCACCCATGATCTCAGTCTACAGCAACACACTGCAAACTCTCAAACAGGGAGACTGGTGGAGTGGAACCTCTCCTACAATAGCAGACCCTTCCCTTGTCAGTTATTTGTGGTGAGAGATGCATTTCTCATGCTGAGATTATTGCTATCTGAATTACAGGGCTGCAACATCATTTACCTGATATTCCTCCTCCAGGCGAGACAGAAGCACGGCTTTCTCTACTGTGAGGTGCCTGTCAATCAGACCCATGGACAGAATCAGAGATTTCAGCTGGGTGATCACGTATTCTATTCCTGGAAAAGAATAATCCAAAACAAATCAGATTTGTGGCTGCCTTCTGTAGCATTACAGAAGCACCTTCATATGCTCTGAAGAGACAGTCAGGGTGTGGTAGCTCTTCAGGGACAGCAAGACCTCCCACTTGCTTTTGGGCAATTTCTCATTCAAGTCTTGCATTTGAGGACTTGAGCAAAGCAAACATTACTTCATTTCTTTATCTTTAGGTGTCACTCAACACTATCAGGTAAGATCAAGCAGGCTGTAAGGGTGAGAGTGAGGACAGCACACAGAGCCACAAACCATTCAGAGTAATAAACCCCATTTATTTTCTTGGTAGCGAAGCTGGGGACTACATTGGTAGAAAGACTAGTGTCATTAAAAAAATTATTTGTACTAGGGTAGACAGCTTGCAGGCCAGCAAAGGCAGACCCTGAACACCAGAGGAGAGTCCCTACCCATAACAAACACAGCTAAGGGACTAGCCTGGAGTTTAAAAACATAACACGTTGATGCTCGGGTTATTTCAGGAGGAAAAGAACTTTACAGTCACTTTTCTCCCCCTGGGAGAGGAACCACCCCCTCAGTTGGCACAGCCTCTCTCACCTTGCAGGGCCCACATGTTATAGGATGCCAGATGGCTGACAAAGGTCTCCTTAGTGCTGGGTGGGATGTTTGGCCCCAGGATGCTGGTTGAGGAGCCAATTGCCACGTTGTACCTGGAGTGATCACACAACCCTTTAGAAAAGTGCAGGGCTTGTAGACTAACAGTCACAAGCACTAGAGCTCCTGGGCCACAGCAGGGCAGGGCACAAGAAAACAAACATCTTTGACCATTTACCTTTTCTCAGCCCAGGTGACAATAGGATCCCATTCATTCTTCTGCAGCTCTGCCAAGGCAGCTGGCTCCTCCACACGATAGCTGGGATATTGCAAAGCAAAACCACACTGGAATTTGACTCCCAGGCTGCCAGAGCACACTCTGCCAGGCTGGGGCACACCTCTGGGAAGGAATCTCTTATCCTGCTGGGACCACAGCGAAGGAAGCTGTGACACCACCCAGGAGGTGGCAGCAGTGACTGCCAACCATCCTCCTCTCTTCCCCAGATTCAAAGCTTTTTATTGTTCTAGAAAGTTTGCAGATGTAGGACTGGCCTAAATTAATTCAAACCCTTGAGCCAAAACCAGGAGAGATCAGAACCCTGCCATGACTGGATTATGGTAAATGTTTTCCCTCACTGCCCAACTACTTTTCTAAAAACCACCTAGTGACAAGACAACCTTGCCTCTGTGCCAGTAGGTCCCCAGTTCATACCAGATGGTATCAGTCTCCAGGAACTTCACGGCTGCCCGAATCAGCTGTGCTTTGTCTCGCTGTGTGGGATTGTCCAGGGCTGTATTGCACAGGGTGGTCTGTGGGACAAAGACAGGTTGAACTGTTGCTATTCAGGGCTTGAGGAAGCAGAAGCTTCCATGGCACAAAGCCAAGAGCAGGAGGCAGGATGCAGAAGGAAGTATTCTCACCCCTGCTGCACACACCCCAGCACAAGGCTTACACTTCACAACCCCAAAGTAGTTTTCAGCCCTTGCTCTGGGATCCACTCTGCCAGCTGGATCCAGTGGCTGCCCCAGTGGCACTGTTCTGGCAAACCCATTTTTAGCCCCCAGCATTTTGTTTCCCAGTACTTAATTCTAATTTTCCTGACCTGACAGCTCTCAGCTCACTGCATTGTGCCCTGCTGAGGTCTCAGCAACCCAAACCACAGTGCTCACCAGGTGCATTGTGTAGAACTTGATGGTGTCTTTCTGGGAGTCCCACTCTGTTGCTACAGCGATGGCCAATGCCTCACTGGGGACAGTGAAGAGCTTGGCGTGGGGTGTTTTCAGCTTTCGGTGGTCCAGGTTAATTTCAAAGCCTCCTGGGGAATCAGAGGATAAATCCTGGGGAATCAAAGAGGAGCAGGCACTAAGGAACAACAGACAACCCCACAGTGGGAGCAGTTTCTGAGGCAGAGTCAATGGGAATGTGGGACTAGGGATACTTTTTCTCCAAGCAGTGTTGGAAGCTGTTTCCCACCACAGCTTCATTGCAGAGGAATGGGCATAGCAGGCTGCTAATGAATACCCTGCTCATATAGCCTGGGCTTTGGGTGTTCCACATTCTGCTGAAGCAGCATGGGCTGATAATCTCCCTCCCATGGACCAGCCCCTCTGTCCTGTCCCTTCAGATGTACTCACCTTCTCCTTGAGAGATGCTCACATTCTGGTAAAACCTCTTCCTCTCTGGGGACAAAAACAGAGCCATTCAGAGAACAAATGGAGGAGGTTTGGTCCCTTCCCCTGCTCCCCATTACAGCCCAGAATAGATGGAGCCCTCAGTGCTGTTGAGAAGGAAACAGCGAAGGAACCACCTCCTGCAGATGCCTCCAGCCTACACATCCCACTCAGCCTGGGAGCAGATGGCTCCACCAGCAAGGTGGGCCTGAGGGAATTGCAGGTCTGTCTTTCCAGAGCAGAATCCTGTGAAACCAACACTGTTTCACTCAGTCCCAGCACCCAGGAGCTCACATCTCTCACATGAATCAAAAAGAACCTGCAGGCCATTCCCCTGACAGCAACCACACTGCAAACCCCAAATGATGGAGCGAGCAGGGCAGCCTGCAGCTCAGCTATTCCTGTTATTCCCTGCTGGGGAAACAGAACAGGATTTACTTAAGCTCAGTGACATCCAGGCTTGGGGTCCTTAGAAAACACCAGGCAGCTGAAGCACAGTTCTGAACAGATTAACGTGTGTGCACTCCAGAGGAGACTCAAGTCACTTCAATGGGGTCCAGCACCCTGTGACCCTGTAGTCCCACCTGAGACAGAATGAGACTGGCTTTACTCTCCTCAAACCCCCCACATTTCCAGTAAATGCTGCAGAGGGGACACGTGGCCCAGAATGTGCTCAAACCACCCTGGCTGGGTCCCTTCCTCCTAAAATTACAGAGTGTCAGGGATTG
>VZTY01012349.1:2219-15956 GCA_013400935.1 Turnix velox | reverse complement strand
CTTGGCCTTGGGGGTGGTTGTATTAAGAAAAAGAGCCTGCCTTAATTTCTGATTATAAACACCCATTTTATAGTTTCCTCCTATACATACCTATAGGTTTTCTACACATTAAAACATGATGGGACTTTTCAACCCATACATATTTACACAATGTACATGACTATAGTCTCACAGGGTTTAATGAACACCAGTCATCACTTGCCCACAAAAGCAAATGTCTGCTAGTCCTTACTATGGACTATCACTCTCTGCTGGAGTGCTGCAAGAGTGCAGCAATGGATTTAAAAGGTAATTATGCCACACACAAAATTCTGGCACCCATATGACTCCCATTACATGAAGCAACATCTGTGGTTTGTGGAGTCAGGAAGAGAGGTTTGACTGAGCTGTAGCCCCACTGCAGAAAGTAAAGTGTTTGACACTCCTGCAACAGGACACCATTACATCTGGGTGCCAACTCCCCCTTTCTGCTCCCAGGAACCTGGGGAAAATGAGAAGATAATAGGGGAGTATGCTGCAGCTTTGCAGTGTTTAAAATATTTCTGATAACTGTTTGGTTACAAGGGATCTACATGACACCCAATGAGCTCGGTATTAAGTGTCCCAAAGGTGTTTGGTTTCATCAGACACAAAGAGCCTGGCATGCTGAATGGGGGCTAAAAAGGTGTCATAAAACAAACAAGCAGCTGTGGTTAGCATGCTTAATACCACGACAGAATGAGTCCTGGGACAAGGCAGCCTGCTCCTCCCCTCAGGAAAGAAATCACTTCTTAAAACCTTCATTATAAAAGAGGATTCTCACTCTTCTATTCCCTACTACAGGCATACTTCAGCATACTTGCTCTGTTTGGCAGAGTACAGTTCCAACCACACTTTTCTCAATAGAGGTTAACCTACTCTTCCATCTCCCTTGTGACCTGCTGAGTAACAGCTATCACAAAGTCTGCAGAAAAGACTTTATGACCCTCAAAGAAAATAAATCAGACTAGCATGTGACATTGGTTGGCCACAGCTGCATGAATAAGGAGGCAAGGATTCCCTCCATAACTTGCTGGAAAGAAAATAATTCACATCTAACTCCTCCTAGGAAAGAAATAACATTTTGGTAAGAATTAAATATTTTAAAAAGGGAAAAAATGGAGGCACACTGAATAACAGGTGAGGCTTTGTGATTTAATTTTTCTTCCTTCTTCAATGCTGTTTATAAGTGCTATTAAAATAGAGCCAGAAGTAACAGGAATACAATCAATACTAGATATGAAGAGACACTTTTGCAGTAGCTGCAATTAGCTATTTTCAAAGAGAAGGCGATGAATAATGTATGCAAAAAGGGTGGGTGGAAGGGTTACTTAGTTTTGCTTTAAGCAGATTATTATAGCATGAGTGAAAGACTACCAAGCTAAAGAATAGTGCTCAATATCATGCAGGGTATAAACAGCTGTGGCTTAGAACATAATAAAAGCCATTAAGGGGCTGAGACAAAAAAATGTATCTAGCTACAAGGAGGGGAAAGAGGCAAAGTACCGTGTAATGATTGCTTACATTCACATTGCCTTTTGTGCACAGGAGTCCATTCTCCAGTCTAAGATCTCACCTTTCTCTTCATTATGTTTGGCTAAACTGCTTCAAATGTTATCTTGGGGTTTTCTGAAACTCTTCTTTAATGTCAAGGTTGCCCGATCATTCACTAGAGATTAAGATCTAGAATATGAATTTGCTACATGTGCAGATAACTGGTGAGAACAACAGAGGTCACCCCAGGATGGGCTCTGGGTGGCCCTCAGAGTGCTGTGCCTGGGGCTAAGCAAGACACCTACTTTATAACATGAGAGATTTTTTTCAAGCCAGATGGTCATTTGTAGCATAAGTCTTAATACTAAGTGGTCACATCACATGTTCTCTCCACACCAAACCCATACTGGCACATTTCCCTCTCTTCTGGCTATGATTAAGCATTCCCCCAGCCTGAGGGCTTGCCACAGAGTGCAACTCTAGGTTAGAAAAGCAAAAGCCTGAGCTGGTTTTGTGGCAAAGTTGATCCTTGGCTTTGCTCATGTTCAGCTCCAAGACAGCAAATAGCTTCAAGGCAGCAGGTTTTGCATAAGCCTGTTGCTACAGGGCTATAGTTACTACATTTTTTCCCCTCCATTAATGCATAAGCAAATAAAGGCAGTCTTTTACCTCATGTTCTCCTTCCTGTGAACCGTCACATACATTTCATAGACTCTTCCTTGTGGAACAGCCCCCGCTGGGATCAGCAAGCTTACTCCTGCAGAATGGAAGAGACATAAAATATAAGATGGTGAAAAAGGGGGAAAGTGGGCCTGTGAGAAAGTGACAGGAGAAGCAGAAGATGAAACTCATGATGCTAGATTTTCACCTAACCACACCAACAGGTTCTACTATGGTTCAGCAGTTCATGAGAAAAAGTATTTACTGCAGTCCTGGTGTCTCCAACAGCCAGTGGCTCTGTTCTTACTCTTCTTACGCATTGGCATTGAAATACAGGCACAGAGATGATTTTCCTGCCTTTTATATTATTTAAAGAGCAGGCAGATGGTTATGCTACTGCTTACCCTGTAAAATGATGGAAAAACAAACGACTCTGACTAAAATTTCCAACAGCTGCAATGGGACATCTCTCCCTTGGCAATTCCTACTTAATTAAAATCAGGAAGAAAGGCACTGGAGCACTGTCCCAGGAAGCAACAAGAACTAGTTGTTTCATGAAAGATGGTTCCTGCAACTGGTATTCTGTCTTTTAATGCAGCCAGCTTCTAATGAGACTACTAGGGAGATAAAACTGGGTTTCTTGATATTTTAAATGTGCCTCATACTGTAAATGGCACAAAACTCCAGTATCCAACCTTCAAGAAAACTCAGGCAAATATGCTCAGTGTCCTTTTCAGTGGTGGTTACCTGCACACTAGGTTACAAAGCACTGCTCTGAAATAGCAGTAATATAAGAAATGTCCTGCTGTTACACAACAAACAGCACATGAACCGTGTATTTGGCTCTGCTGGACATGTCTCAGCCAGCTGTCTGTGCAGATGTGCATTAGCTAGGAATCAGTGGCAGGGAATATAATACAGTTTTTGCTGTATAACTGAAAACAAACCTGCAGTTGATTTACATATATGCATATTGGAGGGGGGTAGATTTAGACTTGACATGAGAAAGAAATTCTTTCCAGTGAGGGTGGTGAAACACTGGAAGAGGTTGCCCAGAGAGGTTGTGGATGCCCCCTCTCTGGAGGTGTTCAAGACCAGGCTGGACAAGGCACTGAGCAGCCTGATGTAGTGGGAGGTGTCCCTGCCTATGGGAGGGGGGTTGGAACTCGATGATCTTTAAGGTCCCTTCCAACCCAAACTATTCTATGATTCTATGATATGCATGAGAGAGGTTTTATAGAAATCTTGCACAACCCTGTCTCTCTTCTTCAATATATGTGGTTTGGTTACTCTGGAGAACTCCCATGTGAAGGTGTATCAGACTCAGGCCCATAAATGGTTTTGAAGGAAGGCATTTCCCATGAATATCTTCTGACACTTGTTTGATTACAGGCCTGTTACAACCTCACCTGTGCATGTTCTCAGTTCTAACAGGGCAGGGATTTTGTAAATAAAGGTCTTTGATCATATTGTTAGAAGGATACACATACATCTAGAGGTAGCATGGAGGAGGAATACATGGTAGTGGCAGAAAGATTGATACATTTCACTTACTTTAATAATTTTGAAGAGATTAGAGCAATAAATAACCATAATTTTTCTTTACAAATTTGTGTTAATACATGTGAACTAAATGGGAATAACAGATTTTGCTGGCAACATGCACCACCACAGCATAAGAAAACAACAGTATTAATATCTACCTTCAGCTGCTACTTAATGAAATGTAATTTTAAAACATGAATTTTTCACATTGCTCAGCAGTCAGCACTAGGCTTTTTTTAATTCAGTTTTTACTCAGGTTCTAAAATTTAGTAGTTGGCTTTGCCCCCTGGTCCACAACAGCTGCGAAAAGAGGGCTACCACTTTTGGCTACTTGAGCAGTGTGGGTCTCTGCTTTGTAAGGACCAAACCACCTAGGGTTTTGCTTTCTCTATAACACCTATAAACACCTGGAGCAACTGCCTTATAAAGACAGGCTGAAGGAGTTGGGGTTGTTCAGCCTGGAGAAGAGAAGGCTCAGGGGGGACCTCAGAGTAACTTCTCAATCACTGAGGGGGTCCTACAGAAAGGCTGGGGTAAAACTTTTTAATAAGATATCTGATTGGAAGACTAGAAATAATGGATGTAAATTGGAAGGGGGTAGATTTATACTTGACATAAGAAAGAAATTCTTTACAGTGAGGGTGGTGAAACACTGGAAGAGGTTGCCCAGAGAGGTTGTGGATGCCCCCTCTCTGGAGGTGTTTCAGGCCAGGCTGGACATGGCACTGGGCAGCCTGATGTAGTTGGAGGTGGCCCTGCCTATGGCAGGGGAATTGGAACTACATGAAAGTCCCTTCCAACCTAAACTATTCTATGATTCTATGATTCTATAAAAAAGATACAGCAAAGGAGCGGGAGATAGAGTCAGGCACTGTCTCCTCCTACTGTAAAAATGGCCAAGAGCTGACACATATCATAAAGGAGGAAGGCTGAAGTGCTGTGAAACCTTGAGCTATCCCATCAGGTAGCTGTGAACTGTGGTGTCACATGCACCAGACTCAGAGAGCTCCAGAGAAACCACTGTGTAGCCTACATATTCCCCACACCCAGTGTTTTATGCCCTTGTTTTCACCCTACTTTAGATATTGCTCTTTATTAGCCTGCCAAGTCCATGGGAACATAGAATCATAGAATAGTTTGGGTTGGAAGGGACCTTAAAGATCATTAAGTTCCAACCCCCCTGCAACACGCACGGACATCTCCCACTAGATCAGGCTGCTCAGTGCCTTGTCCAGCCTGGGACATCTAGGTGATGAACTTCCATTGAACAACAACACCTCATTTGGGAACTCTGCAGCAATAGGACACTCCTAAAAAATTCTCTTATGAGAGGTGATATCTCCCAAGGCTTGCTCAGTGGTCCCTGGATGCTCCAAAACTCTCTCCCTGTGCCTCAATGGCATGAAGGGAGCCTGGCCTAGTACTATGGGAAAGACTGAGCAGTACTTTGCAATTACATCAAAAGGCACTCAGTGTTCAGTCTTTCTCTTTTCTAGCTGCAAAAGATGACAGTAATAAATATAATGAAGGCTGGAATATGAAAAAAACCCCCACAACTGGGCTTTATTTTCCTTGGGCATGTAATGTATGCTACCTTACAAAAATTAGTATTCTACTGTATTGCTTCAATGCTACACAGTCTGCAATGAATTGGAACAACTGATTGGTTTTTTAATTAATTTGTCCTTTTTATGTGTGATTACAAGGTTGAGGTATTCTGGCTTGGACTCCCTTTTCTAGAGCTGCATGAAAGCAAAAGGTCAAGGATGCTGAATTGTATTTCACACAGGGAAGCTCCGAATCCTCACATCTCAGAAACTGGCTAAAAGCCCTGAAACATTCTGTTTAAAATGTGACCAGGACATTGGGAAAGGAGTATTTGAAGTACCTCAGTAGATCAGAATGGGAAGAAAATAACCTGTTTTTTTTCCAAACAAAGAAAAGGCAGAGTCCCAGGAGTGAACCCTACACAAAAGCAAGCCAATTCAACTCAAAACCACAAAACAACTGAGCTTTTAAACCAAAGTAGCACTTACCTGAATTGGGTATTACTAGGTGACCTCCTAAAGAGTTGAAGGTCCCAAATGCGGTGCATGATGGGTCTGTTTGCCGAGCAAGGCTCTGGTTTTTCATGTTTAGGGTTTCATTCTCCAGCAGAGACTGTGTCATCTGTGGGGACAACTTGGAGGAGAACTCAGAGAGGTCATCCTGGGGAGTGACTGCTCCAGAGGTGTTATAAACCTTGATTTTCAGGTTAGGCAGAGGGTCCAGGATCGGAGAATTGGTCATTGGGATTTTATCAGAGACATCATGTAAAGCATAAACAGGACCCCTGTACATGGCTGCAGCAGAGGTGAGGTCTGGAGGTACTGCCAGAAGGTCTGCATTGGAGATGAGAAGAACCATATTATGTATTCAGGTTTGCATTCCGTATTTTGCATTTCATACTAAAGGGTAAGATAAAACTTTGCAGAGTGACCTTGGTCTCCTCTTCTACACACCCCACCAGCAACTCCCAGGGCTTCTACTGCCCTAACTGCTATAGAATCTAATTGCCATGAAATTACATCATGTTTCTCCTCAAAGGATTTTTTTTCACTGAGATTATTTTTCCAGGCTGCACTCTGATTTCCAGTATGACATACTTAACTTTAGGGCAAGATGTTCTCCATGCTAAGTAGATCTAGTTTTATTAGCTAATATCCCCTTCTTAAATGATAAGTGAGAATCATTAACCAATTTGACTAATTGAACTAATGACAGAATTCCTGAAATAAAAGACAGAATTGACCTATGAATTGTGCCCACAATTCCTCACAGGGATTAGTACCTTTCACTCTTTTTGGAGTACTGCTTTAAAATTATCCCAGGTACAAAAAAAAAAGAAAAGAAAAAGCAAAACAAAACAGTTCTACTAATCTTTCACATGACAACTCTCCTAGCATAACTCTTACTTTGATTTATTCTTTTATGGGCATATTGGGAAAAGATAAAATCCACTGCCTAAATCTGAGGCTTGAAAAAAGCCAGCACTAACTTCAGCTTGTTCTTTTTCTGGCAAATGAAGTGTGGAAATAATCAAGCTGTTATGCACCAGTGATGAAAATGCTCGTTATTAAATGATGTTCTACCACAAACTCTTTCTACATTGTCTACTGAAAGTACAGCACTTCTTAAATTGCTATTTATGCTTGTAGAGGCAGGGCACAGCAAAAAAGGCTATTAGAGAAAAAACAGGGAGGAAGATGTGATAGAATTACTATGCTGCAATATCACTTCTGTGATGAATGCTGCTTCAGTTGTTTCTGTCAGAGCTCTGGCTTTGATTTAAATTTGAACTAGAGCTGTATTTCCATAAATGTCTCTCTATTTCACATTCATGCTATCTCTTCAAATGTTACAACCCACTGCTTCAGGCTCTTGAGCACATCTGAAAAATGTGGGGTTTGAGCACTTGACCATCAGAAACAAATGGATATAAATTTTCTCCCTTTTATGAAGCCCAAACCAGCGCCCGGCAAACATCATTCATGCAGCCCAAGAGACCATAACCTCACAGCATTCCCCTGAATTGTCCAACGTGGAGCAAACAGATAACTAACCTTGTCTTGCAGCCTTGATGTTCACAGGCTGAAACCCCCCATTTAATGCAGAGGAGTCAATAATGTCTGATTCAAAGTCACGGTGGTTCTTGCGATACACAAAAAGGGCCACGACCACAGAAATAGCCAGACACACGATCACAGCTATGACAATCCCAACGTAGAGAGCAACATCATCTGAGTCAGGAGCAGCTAGAATAAGGAGAGAAGGCAGGAACCTTGAAGAAATGTGCCCTCGAATGTACTTTCAAGAAAACACATTCTTAATATTCTCATTTCCTGCAGATATTTACTACCTCTTTTATAGGTTAATTTAAAACCCATTTCCAAAGCTATATAACAGGTCTATGCCCTTTTGATGGAACATGATCTTTCATTTATCTTTAACTTGCGTTCTTGCTCTTTTCCTATCTACTTGTTCATCTATCTGGTACCCAGGCTTTGAACTACTAAGTCTAATACATGTTACAGTCTCTTGAAGCAAATTCATCCTATGAAATAAAATAGTACATCTTACTGACATAGTGTCATAATACTGGTATTTAGTTGTTCATCTTAAAGCAAAAACATGGTATTTTAACTTTAGAAGCTTTATTTTCTAAATTGAAAAAAATGTCAAAATCTCCAAAGTGTTCATTTTCTATGGAATACATAAAATATTAGATTGTGTCTTTGCTGTCTTAACTATAATGTGTTGAGCCATTTGTCCCTTACATCCATTCCCTTTAAAATAAAAAAAAAACTAATAAAGCACAGAATCAAACAGTGAATTTTCATCACTGGCATTAACACATCCGTATTTGGATAAAAGTCAAAGCAAGCACAAGAAATAATGTGGTAATTTACAAAAAGGAACCCAGATTTATTAGAGCTGTCTTGGGAGAAAATGGCTAAGATATTTCTACTAGCTGCTTATACCATGTCTTTGGCACTAATTCCAGGCTAATCTTTACCATCATTAACTACTAGACATTTTTTTCCAAAAGGTCTGAATATATGACCAAAATCTGATGCATTCCTACACAGAGAAGAATCTCAGTTTTAGATACAGAGTAATGAAAACAACAAAGTGCAAGACCAAACTGCACTTTTTTTAGTGCCCCATTTTTCTTAGTTTCAAACATATGAAATAAAAATTACTTCACTTGTTTGCTCCCTGCCTTCCAGCCATTTAAGCCAGGTTGCCCACCAGCACACAGGTGAAAGCTGGAAGATGTTGAAAGGGGCTGATCAATCTTTGATCAAGCTCCTAGCTCTCAGACCTTGAGTGTATCTGCCTGGAAACATCACTTTTTCCCCTCAGCAGTTCACAGAGCAGATCTCTGAATCTCAGCTCAAAGAGAAGTTCCCCTTCCACCACATTTCTTCCATTTGCTGGGGAAATTTTAATGAGATGAAGGTTCATTCTCTTTGGTTTCTGTCTCTGAGACAGTATCTTCTTCCATTTTTCTTGTGCATAAGGGCTGTTACCATCCTGAGACAGCCCACTGACAGTGAAAGGCTGCAGCTGCTGTCAAGCAAACAACACGCCACTTACTCTGCTGAGCAGGTCCCTCTTTGCTCAGTCACACAGAGCTGGCATAACAGCAAAGCTTGACCCAAGGATTGGCATCAAATTAGCAACCAGGAATGTAAAATCAAACATTAAACTTACAAGAAAATCCATATTCATTCTGGGTTCTCTGCTCAGTTGAAATAGGATAAATGAAACCTTAAAAAGAAAGAAATTAAACAAAAATGGGAACAAAATCAAATTAATGAAGGGAACAAAAAAGGGAAGCATGAAGAATGGTTTAATTAAAAAAGGAAGGAAAAGAAAGTGATGGCACTTTAAAAATTCTGATACAGCACAGAATTATGATTTTGCATCCTCTGTCTCCTCCAGAGCCTTACTAAGAATTAATAAGCAGGCAGATTGAATTTCTAAGCCAAAATCGGTCTCGAGTCACTAACTTTGGAGTGCTTAAAGTCTTTCTTTTATTGAGCATAAACTCTAATGGATCTAATTTATTTCAGACATCAAGGGTCATTAGCATATGGTAAGTCTTTTTTCCCCTATCCCCACCATATGCTTTAATTCCCAGGACATGTTCGGTGAGGCTCTAAACAGGTTTTTTATTTAATTATAGGAGCTTGCTGTTGATCTAATAGAGCTAAAGAAGACCTGTCGTCACTGGTCAGAGGTTAAATACCCATTTGCTGAGCAGAGTCCATCCATGCACAAAGCCCCCTCTCTCTCTATTTCCCAGGAATTATTTTATCCTGTCTTTAATACATGGTCAATAGGAATTCCTCAGGGGGCAAAGAAATTGTCAGCAAACGGGAAACTGAGTGGCTTTTCTTCAAAATTACTAAAAAATCAATAAGGTCTCAGGGGTCATAACATTATTTATTTGAAATCTTAGCAAGCACCACATATTGACAAAATCATAACACAATTTACTGCTTGTACTTCAGTACGGATAAATAAGAGGGATTGTTTCCTTTGTCTTTTCTCTCTGCAGCTCCTTCAGCACAGCACACCGGAGATGCTTAGTTCCACACAAGATCTGTGAACTCACTAAGCACCTCCCAAGCTTTGCATCCCTATGGCAAATGAGTGAAATGGTCCAAGTCCCATCCTGCTGGAAAGGTAAATGACAAATGCAAACTAAACAGAGAAGCTGAAGTCAGGGATAGGATTAGAGTTGGTATAAGACAGAAGGTACCATTTCTCCATCACCTCCCGTTCAGTGCCTTTGAAGGGAACTTCACTGCCCTGCCTTAGATCACACTATGAAGACCTCACACTGCCAGGGACTCCTTTCAGGTGAAAGCAAACTGGAAAATGCACTCCTAGTGCATGCCTAATGCACAGGTCCAAGTTACAGGCAAACAGGAGTAATAACAAATTGCTCCCACAAGTGCTGAGTTTGGGTGCTCAGCTACTGTTGTGCTTTACAGAGCTCCTCCTGCTTGACTGCTCTGCTTGCTAATGAAGATACAGCCTATCCCAATTGCAGGTACAGACATACCTCCTCCTGAAGCTTCCAGATATTAACTAGTGTGCAAATGCTTCCTTAACTGAAATATAAGAGCAAGAAGAGCTGCTTTTTGATGATAATGTTTTTTTTTTCTGAACCCTCGTGGGACAGACTATATTGCCTGTAATACCTATTTAAAACTTTATTTCCCAGCAATGATGCCAGACATAGAATTGCTTTTAGAAATATTATGTTCCAACATTCATTTATTTGGTTCTTGGAGGCAAGTTCACTTATGTGCACTCTCCACACACATACTCAATCTTTTGTAGTAACTGCTTTCTGCTTCTGCTAGTGCACTCCAGGTATCAGCCATAAAAAGTAGGTGAGCAACTTCTGCAGGCTTGAGTGAGTTTTCAGCAAGCTCAGGCTTGTATTTACAGTACCCTAGTTACTCCCCACTTACTCGCTAGGTGAACTGCTGAGGTCCATATTTAGTCAACCTAAATTTTAGTTGTAGCCTTATGCTCAATATTTCCTTTGGTAAGACATCTCTGGAGGCCAGGAGGCAGTTAGTAGGAAATACAAGGCACAGGGAGAAGGTGGTATTTAGGTTGGCTGCATCTCCAAACTCCTTTTTCCCTGATACTCAAATCCACTGGGAAAGCTGAGGACATCTTCCTGCACTTCATGTGGCCAGCATGGCCTTAGGGGAGCTGGTGCAGGGCAGCAGGTCTGTAACATCCACAGACCTCAAGCTCACCCACACAGGGCTGGAAAGGCTTTTCCTCTCTCCTTATGTTCCATTTCAGCTGTTAATTATTGTATTCAAGGTTCTTCATCATTCCTGCCATGTCTGAAGTGACTTAGCACCTGCCACACAATGTGGTCAAAGGACTGGATTAGCTGTGATACCATTGAAAGCATTTTCTCCTCCTAGGAAAATGGAAATCCAAATTCACACAGCATGGTAAGAGTTGGAAGGAATCTTCAAAGATCACCTAGACCAACCCCACTGTGGAGCACAGAGACATCCTGCACTAGATCAGGTAGCTCACAGCCTCATCCAGCCTGGCCTTGAATGCCTCCAGAAATGAAGCCTCCCACCATCCCTCTGGGCAGCCTGTTCCAATGTCTCACCACCCTCATGGTGAAGAGTTTCTTTTTAATGTCTAATCTAAACCTGCCCTGCTCTAGTTTAAAACCACTGCCCCTCATCCTATCACTACATGCTCTGAAACAGTTCATCTCCAGCTCTTCAGGTACTAGGGGGCATGAGATCTCCCCAGCGCCTTCTCTTTCCCAGGATGAGCAGCCCAAACAGGAAACTAAGTGAGCATCCTTGTAGCTACATTAAGGTGACACCAATTTCTTCAACACAAATGTTTTGTGCATGTGTTCAAAAGCATGTCTATTCGAAGGGAAGGAAGAGGTAAGGATTTGCCTCCATTGTCCTTACAAATAAGCAGTGAGTTTGTTTTCATTCTCTTGTGTTGTGCTGCAAACTGAACCACACACCCAAGTCCTTCTGTTTCTGTGCAGACATAGCCCAGTTTGCACAAGTGTCTTTTCAGCCTGAAAAACACCTGTTTTTTATTGAAAGATGGCATGGCTGAGGTGGAAGGGTTAAGGGCTGCTGAATGAGGTCCCATATGTCACAGCAATGTCATCTTTCAGCATCTGCACAAGTCACATCTGAACAACCTGGCTGTAGACAGATAGGTAGTCCTTGTTGAGGTGACAGCACTGCATAAGTTAGGCTGTGGTGGTCATACAACACTGTTTGCTCACAGGATGTGGGCAGACTTCCCTGGCTGAAGCTAGCAAAGACCTTACCTTGGGTTGACTTTCAGCAAGCTGGCAAACTCCCAGTGACTGCTGGTTAAATGCCAGCTTCCTTTCCACTTCCAGTTTAAGCATACTTATTGCAGACCACTCAAACATGGCAGCTACAGATTCCTTCAGCCATTTGGGTAGGATTTTTAAGAATAAAACTACTTCTAGGCAATCCTTTGTCATGAAATCACGCTTCCAAAAGGGAGGGGGCATTGCAGTGGTAAGGGAAGGCTTCCAGCCATGCGCTGCTGGTGGTGGCTGGGCAGGAGGTAGGGTTAATACCATGCTCCAAGCACAAGAGCACAGGTATTGCTTTAGAAACCTGGCTTTCACACTGGACCCTCTAACTGTGCCTTCAAACAATGAGGAAGGACGTTTTCATCAGATAATGATGCATACCTGCTGGGATTAGTAAGTGAAATAATGAAAAATTACTTCCCTCCTTTCTTCAAAGTAACTGCAGTGAAAAGAGATCTTTTTCTTGTGGCTCTTTTTTTTCCCTCCTTGTATCAAGAGCGCTGCTTGGCAAGTACCTGAGGGACTTCTACCAGGATCATCACAATTTTTAACGAGGCAGAATTTAGAAAGGTGCTGTTGGGTTTGACTCTGGGAAGGCAGCAGCTAAGGCTGCTGACTCACTCTCGGAGCAGCTGGTTTCACAGTAAGTTATGTGCTTTGAGAAAAGTAATTTAAGTTTCTTCCTAAGGCTTGTTGGGAAATGTACATTTTCAAAGGGGCTTTTGATGTTTTGTTTTGGGTTTTTTTTTGTTTTTTTTTTGTTTTTACTGCTGGATAGGTAAAATAGTAATAATCACACTTCACACTTGCATAGTTCTTTCTGTTTGAGGCTCTCAGATGCTTACCAAAAGTGGATACTTATTTCCCATATTTTACAAATACTTCACCCTATGTCACACCTGGAGAATCAGTTGGAGGCTCAACACACAGAACCTGCACCACTGCAATTTCATGGTAAATGCATTCATTTAAAAAGCCTTTAGTTAAGTTGTTTTTTCTCCATGCATTCTACTTCATATTCCACTTGTGGCTTGTAAATACAATTTTGTCCCTGTGGAAGTGCTTCTATTGTGTGTTAGAGGTGGGTGCTTTTTAAATTAAAGTAATTATGCTGGCACAAATCCTTTGTATAAATATAGATGGATAATTATAAAGCTTCAATATACAGGTATTGCCCATTCTCTTTTTATAAAGCATTCAAAGAGCACTTTAGGCAC
This sequence comes from Turnix velox, assembly GCA_013400935.1. Classification (NCBI taxonomy): domain Eukaryota; kingdom Metazoa; phylum Chordata; class Aves; order Charadriiformes; family Turnicidae; genus Turnix; species Turnix velox. Next base: position 2,603 of record VZTY01012349.1, on the reverse strand, counting down.
CTTTATAAAGATGTAACCCACTGGGTTTGTTGAAGAAGGGTGATTATGTCAGATTGCACTGGAAGGATAAACCAGTCCAACACCAGCACATAGAAAAGACTTCTGCAGGCTTTTAATCAATCTAGTTTAACTGAATTTCTGCATCAGCCACACTTGCATTCATTTGGAGAACTCTGTCCATTTAACTAAGCAGATTTTGAAGCTCATTCAGTTGATTTGGTGCAGTTAGTGAAGGCAGGTGTTTCTCAAGCACTGGAAGTCCAGCCTAAGTATTCAGGTCATAGAATCATAGAATAGTTTGGGTTGGAAGGGACCTTAAAGATCATCGAGTTCCAACCCCCCTGCCATAGGCAGGGACACCTCCCACTACATCAGGCTGCTCAG
>VZTY01012327.1:52905-125200 GCA_013400935.1 Turnix velox | reverse complement strand
CTATGATTCTATGATTCTTTTACCATCACCCCATTTGATGGGACTGAAGTCTCAAATATGCTATTTTGAAAAAGTGCATTAGATGTAAAATTGCTTTGTGACTAATAGTAACCTTTTTAGGATACAGTTAAAGGTGCTTTGTGTTTTTCAACTTTGATTAGTTCAGTTCTTCTACATGAGATGCCAGAGAAATTGTTATTCCCAAGACAACATCACTGAAGCCACTTTCCCCAGTGCTAGTTTAGCAATGGTCCAGGGGCTACCATGGCTAATGACTGCTGGTATTTCACAGACATTATTGTCTGGTATCAGTACAGCTCAGCTGACATGTTTTGCCATTTGAAACTTACTAATATAGTTTATATTTGTGATCACACTGAGAAACGTACATGTAAATATATAGGCATCTACACCTGTATATATTGTTTACCAGCACTAATTGTGAGGACGCTTCTGCATAAAGAGACACAAGAAAGATGTGGAGAAGACTTCTCCCATCTATTTTTCCTCTTGTACCGCACAGAAAGACCAACCCTATTTCTCCTGCCTTTTTCACTAACTGAGCCAATGGAAATACAGCAGGAAACCTGCATGATGGAAACCACCGCCAAGAAACAATGCACAGTTCCACTCAATTTAGAAGACTACTGAGAAGACTCACATTCTAGCCTTAGCAATTATGTATACTTCCATAGGTTTTTCTAGGTTATTTTATCAAGGTAGTTGGGTTTATTGGTCACTGCTTTCCGAAGGCCAGAAGGATCTTTACTCCCAGCAGTAAGAAACTTGAAAGAGAGCTGCACCCCTGCAACAGCATTTGTCCCTGGTTGAGGGGAGAGGGGTTGGAGAGGGTAGGAAACAGCAGATGTAGCTCCTCTGCCCCTCTAACAGGCTCCTTTGACACCTAGACACTATGCTACAAGCATGTGAATAATGAGCCAACCAGGCTACTCACACCACCATGTTCCAGTGCTGCACTAGACCTGTGGTTTTACCACATGAAAACCCAACACAGGCTGGGCAAACCCATAGGTCTGTCTTGCACATATTTTGTATTTTAGGGTATTCCTCACTAAAAGCAATCACCAGATGTAAAGAAAAATAGTAATAAACATGCTGCAACTCTAACTGGTCACTAGAGAGATTTAATCAACACACGATGTACTAACCTCCATTTTAAAAGTCTAAATATGACTATAAAGAAATATAGAAGCAAATAAAAAAGACAGGGATATGTTATTCTAGATTAACAGTTTAATGGTTTGTTAATTCCCTGTTGACTTAATGTGTTAATATGACTAGACTAACTCCTATTATCTGGATTTAAGAAGTTTACATGCCTTCCAATCTTGCTGAAGATGTTAACTCATTATTATCTTGGGACACATGGTTACCACCAGCTGTAGAAAACCTCTACTTCTTTACCAAGTTTTAAATTCATTATAGGTGAAATTTTTGTAAGAGCCTACATTCTTATTAAACAGGTCAGTCAATCAGACGCCATCCATTCCTGTTTCTCCCTTCTCTCACTATTGGCATGCCTTTACCACTGAAATTTTACATTTTTTTAAAGAAAAACCTGTATTCAAGTACTTGCATGTATTTTTCACAAAACAATTCTAAGTAAACTCTCATATAAGATCAGGAAATCTTCACACAAGGAAAGTTTTATTAACTGTAAAAAAACTTTAAACCCATTTTTATTAGAGGAAACTATCAAATCTATAATGCAATTGACATTTTAGGGATCATCATCTGTATTAACTAGTTAAGATTTCACTTTTATTTACATATGTTATTACTTTTGAACAAAAAAAGCATGTAGTGCCACCTAGGGGTATTCACAAGCTTGTGAATTTGAATTTTTGACAGCTGAAATATTCTCAATTAGGTTTATTTTTCTGAGCTTCCTGGTAATAAAAATATGCATTGAACATTGTTTATGCAATTCAGTTTTGCCAGCCTGATAGTAGGGCATTTGATAATTCCAGAAACACCTGGACTCTCTACTAGTTTCCACTAGTAACTCTAAAGCAATTACCTTTCATAGAAAACTATAAAACAAATAATTATATACTAGAAGGATATAAATAATCAGGGAAGAGTCACCCCTTCGCCTGCATCAAAACTCCCACCTTATCATAACAGTTGAAAACTAAGAATCACATTAATTGATTGTGTTGGTTGTGTGAAACTCCATTTTAGATGATTGAGTTAGCATTTTATTTCTTTACATCCAACAAAACATGGGCCAGGCAGGAGGATTCCTCACCAGTGGCATGAGGCCAAAGAGGAAGTCAGCCACAGCATCTACTTAGTCACTTCAGGGTTTTTTTTGTTGTGTCGTTTTGGGGTTTTTTTGGTGTTGTTTTTTCCTCTTGCCCTTACACTCCTCATTTGCATCCAATGCTTCCAGTTGCTTCTATGTTTTTATGGAAAGACTATATACAAAAAAGTGGATTAACCTGCTACAAACTACTTTAGGACACAGTTAATTGATCACAAGTGCCCTGCTACCAAAAGGTATCTTGAATGTACCATGCTGATTACAGATATGGATTGTTTCATTTTTCTGGCAGATTTTGTCTAGAAAATGTTACATTCTCTATATTAATCCTTGCCTTTGTTTTTCATGGCAATCTCAGAATGACCAAACTGGCCTCAGCCATGAAAACATCTTAGTCAGATAGCCTCAGTACTTACTACACTGACTTTAAGCCTATCTGATTTTCCAGTCATATTTGACACTGGTGTGATAGTAATCATTATGTTTTAAAGTATTTAACCTGAAATCCCTCCTCATTTAAGTGCAAAAGGGGTAGAGTCTATTCAGCACAAACTACAAGAAAACCAGATATTACTTATCTTAAAACCTTATGTTCTACATAGCAGGGTTTTTTTTCACAGCTTACTCCTCTCTGTCAAGCACATTCACTCATTTCAATGCTTAAGTAATTCAAAGTTACCAGGGTGTCAGTGAGGTCTGAAGAATCTGTGGAACTATGTGGAGTATTTCAAAATCACTGCTCAAAAATGCCATATTAAAATGTATTTTACAAGTACATTGTTCAATATTTTCCTTTATAACCTCTGGTAACTAGAAAATAACTAGAATCATGAGAGAGAGGATTTGAATCTTACAGTATTAATTTCAATGGAATCTTCATACACTATTATTAATGCTATTAATGCTATTATTAAGCATTCAGATGATAAAATAACATAAACAAAATAAAATTCTATTAACCACAATTGTACTAAAAATAATAAATAGATAGTACACTGAAACTGCATTTTTTACTGACTTATACCAGATATCAATCCTGCAAAATACTGGGTGGTATCTCTGGTCTCAATCCAGGAAAGCACTTAGCAAGCACCTTATTTTAAGCATATTTGCACTTGTCTTGACTCAATGGGAAAAAACTGTAAACCAACAGAACAGGGGTCTGTCCATCATTTTAACTTTATCTAGTTAGGCTGGCATGACTGCAGAGTTATCTTGTCACTTGTCAAAAAGTCGATCCATACTGGTTTTAGCTTATTCTGTCATATTATAGCTGGAGTACTCTCTGCTTTATATCACCTGCCAGAACTGAGTCTCCTAATTACATTTTTTCTCTTCTCCAAGGTTGTTACTTCTCCACCTAGATCCTGCAATTCCTTTTACACCCTTGCATGGGGGATCTCACATGCAAATCACCAAATCAATAGTATTTCCGCAGCTGCATTTAGTTCCAATCTAATTTGATTTTCTCATGGAATGGTTTAAACATCTATTTGGAAATAGCCTCTTTGTGCTGTATTCTCCTAGAGTAATTTTCCACTGTGTGGAAAGAGACAATGGACAAATTAGAATTATGGATAAAGGGAAAACTACATTTTTAATTGTGTTTGATAAATAAGAGCTTGTTAAGCTGGCCTCTCTGAGAAAGGTCTAGAAATATAAAACAAATTTGTACCTCTCCTGATACATTGCTTACTGACTTCCTTGCTTTGTTTTGTTTAAAAAAGCTTTTAGAGGTTTTTGAGTGTTTTTTTTCCTTTATGAATTACTGCCTTCATATATCCAAAGGGAAATTTTTATGAGTCAGGGACAATCTAGGCCAATCTATCTGCGCCACATTGCCAGCCTGTTTTATTTTTCATTCTGCTCAGAAAGTTACACAATGGTCCCAGTTAAATCCCACTTTCTGTGGTAGATCTGCTCAGTATGCTGCTTGCCCCTTTTTCTGCTTGGTACAGGCAGCTGAGTAATGGTTTCTGAAGGTCTGAAGGACTGCTTTTGGAGATCTCCCCTTCCCTTTTCACTATTATTTGAGTCATTTTATATATGTGTTTAGTTCTTCAGAGTCTGTATTCTGAGCACTGGTCATGTCTGAAATTCAAATTGAAATTTCTCCCTCTGAGTAAAAATAAAAATAAAAACACTTGTTGCAAGCACTATGGGATTTGTGAACACTTGTTACAAGCATTGTGAACCTCCAGCACCAACTTTCAGTTAAATATTGCTTTTCATCTCATGTAGAGACCCAGATTGTCCCTAACCAGTCACAAGGCAGACTAAGGCTTCTGCACACTCTTAGCAAGCTGGAAAGTCCCCTCCTTTCCCACAACATGAGGCACCAGAAGGCAGTTCCCTTCTTCACACCACCAGTTCACTCAACCCCAGATGGAAAGGAAATGGAACTGCACGTTGTTGCTGCACCTCCATGCTCCTCTGCAGAAGCCCCTGGCCCATCCCGTATAATGCAGTGAACTGCAATTCTCAGATTAATTTTTGAACTCAGCGCAAATGCTTTGTCAGCAGATACACTTCAAATAAAGTACCTCTTGCAGCTTTGACTCTTGAATTTGTAGGTCAATCTGAGAATTTTGATGGAGGTATCTCATACACAGATGAACATGTAGAGATAAACTTATCTGAAAATCTGTCATATAAAAATACAGAACAGCTGGATTCACACAAACAAACCTTGATATTTGAAAGTAGAAGATGGCACTAAAGGGTCCTCCTCTCCAGACCTAAGAAAATTAAAAAAGTATACATCCCAGGATAAGTGGGAAAGAAAAAATAACTCCCTGCTTTTGGTTCTTAGCTCATTACTGCTACAGTTAAATTAACTTGTCAATGCTTATGAAACATTCTTCACTGATTCATTCTGCCTGTGTCCAAAAATTTATTCAGAAATCTAATCCATTTCTTGTCCCTCTCCTGGATGACTGCATTGCTTTCTCAGCAGGTCTACCAGGAAAGCTGATTAGAAGACTCCAAGCAATTCAAAATCCAGCTGAAACACACGTAGCAAAAGAGAAAAGGATATTTCTCAACAAGCATAAATCTTTCAGAAAGACTTTCAAGTTTGCTCTTGGAAACATATAATTTTGCTCAGAACACAGCAAGCTTCTAAATTACCTTACTAAGTTGCTCATCACAAACTTCATTCATTCCTCACTTTCCCTTCAGTAATGTGGAAAATAAGGTGTCAGCACACTGTTTCACTGAAAGTGGGTGCCATTACAATCTGGATTATCACAGAATCCCATTGCAGTATGTTAATCAAAGAACAACTTTGTAGGACAAATAACATCTCTAAAGTGGGGAATAGAGACTCATACAAGATTTCTCTTATGCAAGAAAATAGGAGGCAGCAAGAGAATCTTCTAAATCTTCCCTTTTAGGCAGCAAGGGAAGCAGCTTCCCTAGCAGCCAGCACTGCTGTTCCCTGCTCTCATGTGAACAAAAGGACGAGAAGAGAGGGGAAAACTGGAACAGGGAGCAGAGATACCTATGTGAAATGACAGTCAAACTGTGCTTACAATGTATGGTCTGGCTGTATCAGCACAGACCTTGAAACAAAGCCTGTGTCTTACAACACGTACTGCTGTGAGACTCAGGAAAATACTTCTCAGGCAGGAATGGGATGTGAACAAAATGACCTTCAGACCTATTTCTTCCCTCTCCTGTGATGCCATAAAATAGCCTACTGGCTGCACAAATTCATACATATCTAACATGGCAGTCCAAACTGATTTGGTATGGGACTGTCTAAGAAATACTTCTGCTGATATGTTTTTGATTCATAAGATTCTTACATTTTCTACATCAAAATCTGTAGCCACATAGTAAAGTTCATTCCTAGAATAGATTGAAATATGCATTCTTACCTGCAGAAATTAAGACTGCTAGGATAATTGATTTTTTTTTAAACATAAGATAATTTCAATTTTGCTAACATTTATATGGCACTGAAGATCCCACACACAATTACTCTCACTTGAACAGTCACCAATGTTTTATTTACAGCCTTCCTCTAAATCTCCTCTAAAAGCTGAAAATTATACTTTTCATGATGTCTCATTATTCTGAACTCACAATCAGCTCAAGTGAAAGTACCAAAATTGTTACACTGCTATCATCTTTCTGTTCATGAAAGATAATTTTGCTCTAAAATTTGAATGCTATTTATTCATGCTTGACAATAAGGTATTAACTAATGGAGTTCAATTTCTCATGAACAGTCATAAGAAGAATATTTCAATCATTCAGGCATTATTTACTGAATTCTAGTATTTAGATTATTAATTCAGCATTCCAAGGTTTTTTTTTCCTTTGGCTACCTGGTATTTTTCAATTCAGTTACACAACCTCCTGCTTCCTCATTTCAGCCATCAAAGAATAAGAACATTCCTCTTCTTCCCATTCATTACAGTCCTTGGGAAAGCTGCAGAAGACACAGTGACAATGAGAGCATAATGCAGTTTCATTTGCATTTGTGGAAAACTTAAATGTGACGGTAAAACAAGAGAAAGGAAGTGGCATCCTGTCAGCTGAGTAACCACCAGGGTAAGCAAAGGGTGTACATAAGCCTCTTTCACTCTTTTTTTAGGAAGCAGTAGCAGTTTTATGAATCTTTCATTGTTTCTTATCAGCTATTCATTTCTATAAGCTGATTTTTGTAAGTTGCACATATGTGCATGATGATCTATGCGCCAGCAACTGGAGCAGGTGCATAGGTGTGCCTGTGGGGACAACAACAGAAGAGACAGTGGTTGTGCACTGGATGGGTGCTTATTTCAGTGTGTTAATTGCCAGCAAACACCCAGTGGGAACAGCCAGTGAGCAGGATAAGAAGCTGGGGAGGCAAGGATCATTGATGGCTGGATACTGGAGGGTGTGTGAGTTAGCTCCAGTAGGTGCCAGAGTTCCAAGCCAGTTGTGTGACTATGTATGTAATTATGGATACGTATTGAGTACGTGTGTAAGCTACCGAGAATACATGCTCAGTCTTGCTACAGGATACACAGCACTGCAACAGCCTTAAGATACCTGATATGGCATTGTTTGGCACAGCTCCATTTGAATCAAAATAACTTAATATCTTAATGTGTCTCTTGCTATAAGCATACTGTAAAATATATCATATAAATAGAAGAAATACAAGTCTTGTAGACTACCTGGGAAAACAAGGTTTTGGACATGTGATTCTGTCGTTACATATTTTTTTAATTCTTAATGAACAATATTATCTGTGCAGAGAAGATTTTGCTCCAGGTAATGCACACCATAAACATGTAAACCTGTTGATGTGACAAGGAAACTAATTGCATTCAGAGGCCAGCATTGCAGCTGAAGACAATGGCGGCAAGAGGCTTGTTGGGACTAAGCACAGAGAAGAGATTTTCTGAAAGAAAGCCAAAGGAACAAAGTATCTGTGTGATCTGGAAGGACTTTATGGTATGACAATAAATCCCTATAACAGGTCACTTGATGGTCCAGCTAAGCTCAGAACAAGAAGATCTGGGGAGAATAAGGGGAGAAATCCTGTCTCAGAACAGCAGAGTTACACACCTACATACCTGGTTTACTGGGTAATAACCCATCATCTTCTGCAAAGTACTGCGAGTCTTCAGAACTGCTAAGGTTTTTCCACACAGTGCAGTTAGACTATTACCTAATTTTTTAATTGTTCAAAATTTAAATTAATTATCCATCTTGGCTTTACTTTTATCAGAAAGTATTCCATATTTTACCTGCTAAAACATCTCTACAAATACCACAGACAACGTTTGACTATTCTCAGGCTCCAAAGTATATTGAGGGTCAACAGATTTTGTCTTCACTTCTTTTAAGCCATAGAATTTCTATTTATTACATTGATGCTCATAAATTTGTGCCAGTAAAAAAAGCAATGCAATGTTTAAAGTATGAATATGACACAACCAATGAAAAAAGTAAATGTCACCTTAAACTAAGGTGAATTTCATTGTTAGCTTCAAGACTCTACTTCAAAGGACTGCTGGAATTGAGAAAAGCTTTTGCTTCAAATTTGAGATTTGATTAAATGATCCAACATCACTGTTACAAGTAAGTCCATACTAGGTTGATGTACAGGTAGGCTCAGCTTTAAATAGATATTACTGATTCTGCCCAGAAGAGGTTTCTGATTCAGATGCATAATTCGCCCCCTGCATTTAAAGGGAATAAAGTACTGCTTATGCCTTTGAGAGGAATTTCTTCATCCGTGTCAAAAAATTAATCCAGCATAACTTTTTCTCAAAATGACAGCATATAGAACTGATTGACACAATAAAATTTAAGCTTGGTTTCTTAAGGAAAAAAACCAAACCAAAACAAAACCCCAAATTTAAATTTCACTTTAACTTGGTTTCTTGATTAAAAAAAAAGCATTATTTTTTTCTGTGGCACTTCTTTATCAACTCAACTTCAAATAAAGTCCAACAGAAGGGAACAAAAGGACGGGTTTTAATATATCCCTTACCTGAAATTTTCAGTAAAGCAGCTAGCTGGAAAGAGAAGAGTTCATCTTTTCTCTCCTGTCACTCCTCCTCATTCAAAAGGAAGGCTGCAAGTTTAGCTTTAACAGTATTAGATAAAAATACATTAAAAATTCTCAGCCTAAAAGAGGTTTAGAGATTACACCTTTCTAAACATAGGATGTCTGCAAGGCACAAAGTCAGAGTAAACCAGAAAATAAATACTACTCTTTCCCAAACTACAGTCTGAAAAATGCGAGTTACTATTGTTCTTGATTGCCCTGAAGACTTCAGAAATCCAGAATGTGAGGGCTCATAAACCTGACATAAACACTGAATGGTTTCTTTTTGTAATCTTATCATGACATGAAAAATAATTGTTTCTCTGCTTCAGCTTGTATTCAGTTCCTTGAATCAGTTTTATGTGGTTTCATACAGTTGTGTAACCATGAGTAAAATCTGTCCTGAAGGCTCTGAATGCTTTCCTCCGGAGGACACTAACGGCATAGATTAAATTAGTTCCTCAGGGTGCTTTAAGCTTTAAAGAACCCTCTAACCACATTATCTAGCCAAGCCCTTATTGTGATAAGAGACCATAATTCTTCCCTGTTCTTCAGAATATTGAGTGAAAATTGTAAAAGTGCTATACATTCAGCCAAGTGACATTTCTCTCATGTCCATGTGCAGAAGACATGTTCCCTGAAGAAAACAGCACCTTATAAACTGTTTAGGCATGTCTACCCCACTCCTGAGGCTGCTCCTCCTCAGCCCAAAGCACTTCTGGAGTGGAAGCAACATCTGGGGGGATGTTCTCCAGAACTGAGGCCTTTGCTAAAGTTGAAAATCTCCTGACATAATTTTCTCCTCTACCAAAAAGCCTCCTGGTCCCATCCCACCCTCGAGAAGCCACAGCTTATTGCTTTATTGCAGTAATGTGGAGGATGGCTGCACCTTGGAGTAGTGCCAGGCTCCGAGAGAATCACAGAATCACTCAATCACAAAAGCCACAGAAGAACAGGGACCAGGACAGGACTGTGGCTTTTGGTCTCCTTGATGCCCACAAGTTCCCTTTCCCAGCCAAGTGAACTTCTCCTACATTTACTCAGCCCTGAAAAAAACAATAGTTACTTCCTAGAGCAGCTTTGGAGAACTAATTCTGTGCTGCAGCCTACCAGTCCCTGAAAGGATCTACAAGAAAGATGGAGAGGGACTATTTGCCAGTGCATGGAATAATAGGATGAGGGGTGGTCATCTTAAACTAAAGCAGAGCAGGTTTAGATTGAACATCAGGAAGTAGTTCTTCACCATAAAGGTGGTGAGGTAATGGAACAGGCTGCCCAGATTGGTGGTAGATTCCCCATTCCTGGAGACATTCAAGACCAGGCTTGATGAAGCCCTGAGCAACCTGATCTAGTATAAGATGTCCCTGCTCACTGCAGGGGATTGGACTAGATGGTCTTTGAAGGACCTTTTCGATGCAACACATTCCATGACTCCATTCCAAGATTCCATGATCCTATAAAAATCTTTGGAAAATTGAACTATTTTTGAAGGAAAGTTCTTTTCATGATATCGTAGAAAGCACAAGAGTCAGAAAGTAAAAGTTTGTACACAAGTGCATTTCAGTTGGAAGTGAGAAGCAGTTAAAAAACATGTACAGATGGATTTTCTGAAATTGATGGGATTTATTCATCTCCATATTCTATCTGAATTTTATTTTTTAACAAAAATAATTATTAGACATCGATGTGAGTTGCCATTCACTTTTCTTTCTTTCCTCAGTACAAAACAGAAAATACAGAGGAAATTCTACCCCAATGGAAACTTGGTTTTAGTGGTTTTATAAAATACTTTTATACTCATAGGGTACTAACTATGTAAAAATATTCCTGGGTTCTCTGACAAGTCTTCTTTTCATTACATTTGTTTCTTCATTATCCTTCTTACCCTTTCTAGCAGCAGGGACCCAGATACCAAAAGGAGGAAGATGGTGTATGATATTAAATTCAGGCTCTTCAAAATTGGGTGCCATTTTTAGGCACCTATATATAAATGGCCTGATTTTCAAAAGAACTGAGTACTCATCAGTTCCCATTGATTTCAATAGGACCTTGAATTGATCACACCTCCACAACTCAGGCCATTTCTATTTGGGCACAGGCATGTGGGTATACCAGAACCACTTGCAGCATCTGTGTTTAAAAGCAATAGCCACAGCATTTTTACATGGAGATTGTAATTTGAAATAAACTCACAGAAACAAAAGAGGTGAAACAAAGACATCTGAGTTGTGACACCTAGTAATAATGCCCAAATAGAGTTGGTGACAGTTTTGCTGCCAGGACCAACTTCTCTTCAGAGCTCTCCAGATCGTTGAACTTCTCTGTTTGTAAATAAAGTGGATCTGAATAATCTCATATATTAATTTTCTTTTGTAACTAAAATAACCCAGTTCTCAGTTTCCGTTTCGCTAACTGCCTGCTGTGACACCAAAAATTATGTTACTTATGTAACAACATGCTCTTTGTAGCTGCAGAATAAGAGGATAGTGACAAGGACTGGGACAGCCAAGTTCCCATGATGTTTCAGCTTTAGCTGTTTAATGACAGCAGGCTGCAAATGCACATCGCCAAGCTGGAAGGATTTGCATCCTTTGTTTGACAGAACTAGAGAATAACAAGGCTGAAAAGAAAAAAAAACAAAAAAGGAAAAAATTGCAGGAAAAAGAGGCATGAAAATGATTTTCAAACATCATGATTATTGGGAATTAAGAAAGCACACACATAAATTTTGTGTGCCATTTCAGATAGAAAAAAGAGGCAAGATAAACATTTCCATTCATATTTTCTTTATATAGAGTAAAAACTGCATACTGTGAAGGACTCATTAAAGTTTCTCATAGTGCTCTTTTACAGATTGTAACAGGTGCATGGGGACAAAAATCTCCACAGCAGCATTGACTCAATCCAGTGAGCTCACACAAGGCTGAGCTGTTATGTAAACACAGCAGCTTACATCTGGAAGCAATACATGTATGTAGGATGCTGCACCCAGTCCCATACATCCCTATCAGACTTACCTATATGATAAGGTAAGAAAAGATGCACAACCTCAATGGGGCTCAGAGAGTCAAGGGTGTGTGAAGGGAGGGAATCCCAAATGATGCTTTCCCATACTCCTCTTGGGGCTGCCCCAGTACACAGCCTCTACACCCCAGTATAGGCATTGAACCCATCAAATTGAGTCAACAACACCACAGCGTTTGATTGAAGGGGGTTGGTTTCCCAGGAAGCACAGAACACGAGGGATGCAGGGAAGAGCCAACTCAGACTATGTCACTGTCCTCAGCAAATCTAACCCCAACATGACTCTGTGCAATGTGATAGCCTTGCAACTAGGGTTGGTGAGACGGGCCTGAAAATAGCCTCTGGTGATGAGCTTACAGAAAAAACTTTCCTGTAAATGTTTGTAAGTACAAACTTAGCACTGAAATTACAAACTACTGCCTTTAATTCCTGAGGCATCACTGTTAAAACCCAACAGTGGAGGCAGGGCAGCACACAATATATGCCTTTGTTTTACCCCTCTTCAGGGATGTGCTGGTATTAAAAATTTCTTTCTCCTTAACATTAAGGAGAGGAGTGAGGTGGACAGCTAGGTGGACACTTTCTTCTTTTGTGGAGGTGTTTTAGGATGAATGTTACACAGGTGACAGTGGTAGAGAAGCAGCTGCAGACAAAAGTTGTTTTTTGATCCCATAACTCTGATTGTGACATTTATATAAGGAACACAGAAGATACATTAAAGGAGTGGTTAAAAGTGGAAGCAACTACATGGTGTATGAATGATGGAGAAAACTAGGCATCTGCTGTGGCAAATTGAACTGCGCTTTTTCATCAATTCATGCTGAAATGGCCACTTCCAAAAAGGGCAAGGGAGATTCTGGAACCTGAGATCCTACTACTGCTCCTTATAATGCTGTGATTCTGTCTAGATTAGAGTACACTAGGGATATTTTTCCCTTTCCTATAGGGAAAGATGTTGCACTGAGAAGCAGAACATACTGTACATAAGCACAAAAAGCTAAGGTGTAAAAAATTCAAGCAGCCGGAGTGCAGGGGAAGCTTTAGCCTGGTTCCACTTTGAGGCTAGAGTGAAATATAAACTGCTGAGACAGCTTGCTGACTTGAACTGAAGCAGAACTAAGTGTCCATGAAGATACCGAAATCTTGCCAGAAGAGTGCATAACATATATATCCTTGCATTGTGCAGAGAAAAGGTGCATTTCAATAGCTCCAGACAAAACAGTGAATCCATTCAGATTAACAGTTGTTGGGGAGGGATTTGTGGTTTTTTTCCTTTTTGTGCACCATGTAAATTCTGACCCTCTTTTTTTCTACTGTTACTTACAAATATTCCCTCATTAGACCTAATTGACAGCATTTTCACATACTCCCAGAAAAGGGCTGTGGCATCATGTTTCTATTCTGAGGCTCCCTTGAACTTCTGACTCACACAAATTGCTGCCTTTGTGACTGTTCTACTTACAAATAATTTCTGTCTTATTGTATATACATACAAAGAAACTAATGATAAAATTATTTTAAACTCCCAAGTCTAAGGAGGCAAAAGATACTAATAAAATGAGAGCCTGCAATGCGGTTTACAAATAATGGGATAAGACAAAAATTACAGGTGATGCTAGTATCAAGAAAATACGTGTCTATCATATCAAAACTGATTTCTTTAGACAGCTATCTGACTTGACATTTTGATTTAATGCCTTCCCACTTTCCCTTTATTTACATACTCACATACATACATATATCACTGATACATTATCTCCTTTTAACTTCTTTTATGCCCAGGGTCAGGAAAACTTATATCAGAAAGAGATACTATAGATACCTTTAGTCTGAGCATACTGAGTTTTATTTAAGTAAAAAAATGAGAAACGTGTAATTGTAAAGGTATGCTATTAACCAAAGATTTTGCAATAACTCACTCAGTCTTCCCATCCTTTCGTGTCATGGGCCGTACACAGTAAATGGAGGGCTTTTTACAGTACTTACCCTTTTCTGCTGTTTGTTGCAAGACAACTCATAGGCAATGCCATAGAATTAACTTAGGAAATTAGAGGGTGTAAAAAAATTATGAAATGTCTATTTTGGTTTTGAACTTAGACCTTCTCCTTTATCTGCTTTACAGAGTTACCTGACAAAATCCACACAGGTGCAACCAAAGGGGTGAATTCAGGTAAAAGAGGTTAAGACAGGTTCAAACAGAGCATATTCTCTGAACTATGTTGTCAGCTACAGCTTTTAAGTTTTTCCATAATGCAGAGGTATAACTTGTGCTCTTTGACTCTATTTCTGTTACATTCCTTACTGCTGGATTAAACTGACTGATCAGAAGTAGTTTTATATATTTCTTTTAAGTTCAAAAGTATATGAAGGAGCAGAGAGCGTTTTAGGAGACTAATGTCATACAGGCCTAAATTCTGACCATAGAATCATAGAATAGCTCGGGTTGAAAGGGACCTTAAAGATCATAGGAGTTCCAACCACCCTGCCATAGGCAGGGACACTTTCCACTACATCAGGCTGCTCAGTGCTATGTCCAGCCTGGCCTCAAACACCTCCAGAGAGGGGGCATCCACAATCCCTCTGGGTTCCAGCATTTCACCACCCTCACTGTAAAGAATTTCTTTCTTATGTCAAGCCTGAATCTAGCCCCTTCCAATTTACATCCATTATTTCTGGTCCTCTCATCACATACCCCATAAAAAGTCCTACCCCTGCCTTTCTGTAGGACCCCTTCAGGTATTGATAAGTTACTATGAGGTCTTCCCTGAGCCTTCTTTTCTCAAGGCTGAACAACCCCAGCTCCTGAAGCCTGTCTTCATAAGGCAGTTGATCTAGCCCTTTGATCATCTTTGTGGCCCTCCTCTGGACCTGCTCCAACAGCACAATGTCCTTCTTGAGGGCTCCAGAACTGGACACAATACTCCAGGTGGAGTCTCACCAGAGCTGAGTAGAGGGGCAAAATAATCTCATTTGCATATGAAAAATAGAGCTATAATAATTACTGCAATCAGCACTGTGGCTGTTTTTCAGCTTCCATAATTCACCATCCAGAACAATGACCAATACTCAGTTAGACCTGCTTTTTCACACAGGACTTTCTGGCCTGACACAGTCATTCTGTCACCTGAGAAGGTTTTCTTGGGTTATGTAATAATTAGACAATAGCTGAGGTGCAATGGCACCTCTGGAAATCACCTGGTTTAAACTCTTTAAGCCTATAGCAGGTTAGAATTCTGTCAAGTTTCACTGTCTTCAGGGATTAAGAAGCCATTGCTTCCCTGGGTAACCTCATCTTCTGATTATAGATTACCACCCCTGAGAAAGTATAGATTAGTATGTTCTACTTACTCTGGGGTGGCCTGATGAATCTGGGATTATTAGGTTAATGTGCTATGAATCTCTGTAGTATTCCCCTGTGCATGGAGCCTTCCTTTATATTGCCAAGACTGAGATAGAAGACACATATTTTCTGAGAGGAAAATATCAAGGATAAGCTGGTCATTAGGGGCTGTCAACGTTGATATACCAATGGGAAGTCATGCTTGACCAACCTGATAACCTTCTATAAACACATAACCGAGTGGGCAGATGATGGTAAAGCAGTGGGACGTGGTTTATCTTGATTTCAGTAAGCATTTGATGCATCCCCCACAGCATCCTTGCAGCTAAACTGAGGAGATATGGTCTGGGTGATCGGGTAGTGAGGTGGACTGTCAACTGGCTGAAGTAAAGAAGCTAGAGTGTTGTAGTCAATGGGACAAAGTCTAGCTGGAGGCCTGTGTCTAGTAGAGTCTCTCCAGGATCAGTACTGGGACCCGTACTGGTTCAACATATTCATCAATGACTTTGTCGAGGGACTAGAGAGCACTGTCAGCAAGTTTGTTGATAACACAAAGCTGGGAGAAGTGGCCAACACAGCAGAAGCTTCTGCTGCCATCCAGTGAGACCTGAACAGGTTGGAGAGTCGGGTGNCCATCCAGTGAGACCTGAACAGGTTGGAGAGTCGGGTGGGGAAAAATTCAATTAAATATAACAAGGGCAAGTGTAAGGTCATACATATGGGCAACAATAACCCCATGTATCAGTATAAGCTGGGGACCAACCTGTTAGAGAGCAGTGTAGGGGAAAAGGACCTGGGAGTCCTGGTGGACAGTAGGATGACCATGAGCCAGCAATGTGCCCTTGTGGCCAAAAAGGCCAATGGCTTCCTGGGGTGTATTATAAGGAGTGAGGTCAGTAGGTCAAGAGAGGTTCTCCTCCCTCTCTACTATGGCCTGGTGAGATCACGCCTGGAATGCTGTGTCCAGTTCTGGAGCTCTCAGTTCAAGAAGGACAGGAAACTGCTTGATAGAGTCCAACACAAAGCCATGAAGATGATGAAGGTACTGGAGCATCTCCTTTACAAGGAACGGCTGAGGGAGCTGGATCTCTTTACCTTGGAGAAGAGGAGACTGAGGGATGACCCCACTATGTAAAGGGTGATTGTCAGGAGAATGGAGCCAGGTGCTTCTCTGTGACCCCAATGATAGGACTTGGGGCAATGGGTGAAAACTGGAACACAGGAGGTTCCACAGAAATATAAGAAAAAACTTTTTTACAGTGAGGGTGACAGAACAGTAGAGTGGAGGAGGTTGAAGAGTCTCCTCTGGAGACATTCAAAATCCCACTGGATGCATTCCTGTGTGACTTAGTCTAGGTGTTGCTAGTCTAGGTGTCCACTAGCAGGGGCATTGGACTGGATCTCTTGAGGTCTGTTCCAATCCCTGATATTCTGTGATTCCATCATAGCTTTTAATTTGTTATTATGATGACAACAGTATAAAAGTTGTATTGCAGGAACAAAAATCCAGCTGAAAAAATTTTAGTGCTTTGGACCCCTTACAGGATGTGGAATTTCACTTCAGTGAACTTCAATCCATGTGAGGTTGATCAGAGCAATCCAAGTGAAAATTTGTCTGAGAACACAAAGTCAAGCTGCTGCTCCTCTGAGCTGATGAACTGCCATCATAACCAGAGATCTGAAAAATAGCTCACGCACACCTACTCGTTTTAACAGCTGATAATCCTCAGATCAAAGACTGTTAATGTTAATTGCAAGTGACTTTGTAAGACTCAATCTAGAATTCAGTGCTGAATTTGCTGAGTCAGAGTGTTCAAATTTAATCCTTCAGTATCATTAATAACTTCAACTATCCAGAAGAAATAGGAACAAAACATGGATTTCCTAAAAACTGTCAGATTTCACTTCTTATTTCTCACTAGAACAAGCAACTGAAATCTCCTCCCTTAGAAGCATTACTAGGTCTCCTAACTCTTCTTCATTCAACAGGAGTATTAGTACTGACTTGTTCTCTCAAAATGAGGAAACCTGAATTTGATGGCATAATTTTCTGCCATAATACATATTACTGAAAATATTATTTTGTTTGAGTATTCTTCAATATATCAAAGATTGTTAGGAAATCTGTCAACAGTGGATTTGGCTGTGACAGAAGTCTCTTCAGGCTTATGCTGTAAAGCTTTCCAGCAGCTGTTTGTCTTTAAGACTTCAAACGGAAAACACGTCACAAAGTGGCCAATATTTTATGTGGAGCCTTGCTAAGTCTGTCTTTTCCTCATGCTTTTTCCCAAATTGGACACTATTCAAGGGCTGGCATTTAAAACCACAAAGAAGGTGAAGTTGCTAGAAGGGAGACTGCAAGAAAGAAAAAGTGATTGCCAAATCAAATGAGAATAAATTCATTATGAGTCTAATTCCCCTTTCTTTGACATTTCTTCTTCAATTTAGTTAGACTCTCCCGAGGATCACAGTCTTAGTGGTCTTCCTATGCATAAGAAAACTTGCCAAGGAAAATATGGACAAAACTCTCCCAATTCTGGGTCAATGAGACTGGGTTCTATAAATAACCTCTCTGAAATCCATCACGTTCTCAGTCTGCAAAGTCAAATTATTAGACCTGACATCTCCATTATATCCAGCTGTGGCACAGTTCCCCTACTATATTTGAGATTTTCTACTTTGCAGACAATAGAAATGCTGCTGCTGTAGACAACGTGTTTCTTTAGAGAGGCTTAAAGGAATACTATCAACTTAGATTTAAAAGGGTTTTTTAAATTGTATGAGATTGTAATGGACATCATGAGCCCTAGATTTTCAGCACAATAGGCTTTGTTTTAAGAAGGGGACTGGATTACTTTTTTCATTCAAAGTTTAAATTCAGTAATTCAGTTGTTACTGTTAGCATGCTGCTTCAGCAATTCACTGATCTTCTGTAGATCGTGATTCTTTTCAAAACAAGAAAAGCAGTGTTTATCAAGCTTGTTAAGGGACCAATGCTGCCAACATAACCTCAATCAAACTGTGCACTGCAAGAAGTCACAGTGTCACAGTCAGTCTCATGATTCCTGCCCTTTTAAGCCTCATGTTCTAACAGCATAGTCCATGTCTCTTTTTCAGTGTGTCAATTTCTGCAGAGATTAGAAAAAAACCTCAAAAAATAATAGTCTCAGAAGCTAAAAATCTAGATTCAACTGTTTTCTCCAAAGGAGAATACGATTTCTGAGAGCTATAACTCCTAAGTTTTGAATTCTTCAGATACACATGAGATGCTTTCATGGGTTATAGAAGAATTTATAAATGCAGCCCCCGATAACAGTATCTAAAACATAAGGCGTGAAATACAGACCAATTATTACTGCCTGAATGTTCTCAGTTTTAAGCAAGATAACCACCTATAAATTTTTTTTACTGCTTCTAAAATCAGGATGCTGCTTTACTAACATTAATGTATCCAGCTGTCCTGTTTATCTGCAGTAATTTTTTCAATGCCTTTTTAATTCTGTTCACAAGTTTATAAATGTAGCTTTGTTACCAATCTTTTTTGTCCTACATTCTTTTGGGCTCCACATTTCCAAATAAGGTGCTGCTTTCTTCAATTTGCATTTTCCCCAGGAAGAACATGTAACACTGCTGAGCAGGAGCAGCAATGAACAAGTAAGGACTTCCTCTACAATGGAGTATATTTTTTTTCTCTTTTTGCCTACTTAAAAGAAATAGAAGAGGAATATGTAATTTTCTGTTTCATGCCTGGAAAAGAACAAATTATTCTATCTGATATCAAACCTGTAATTAAAGAGTTTGCAACAGTAAATGATCTTTCCAATTCTAGTATGGCTATAGCATCAGAAAAGTTCCGATTTTTTTGCACCTAGCACTACATTGAACACTGTTTGATAGTTTGTGAAGAAGCAAAAAAAAAAATCAGCTCTCACTACAGTCTTTCTAAAATGCACAAAATACATACATCTACAATTACACAGTCCTCAACATATTTGTCTTACACAGACGCTAAAGCTGCAGGCATTACAACATTTTACCAAATAGATGGCCTACCACTTCAGGCATTTTCCCTAGCAGCCCTTTATGTCATGACCCAGTTATTTATTCTTCTCAGTATCTGCTCTCAAATTGTTCACAGAAATTTCCTTTTCGCTTGAACTCTTCCTTGTCAAGCTCATTCTTCTCTCTGCAGGAGAAGCCTAGCAGATCAAATCAGAGTAATGAACCAGGTCTTACATTTCACACCAGAGCTATTCGACAAGAGACAACTCAAGAGTATTTCTATAAGGAGGGGTCTCAAAATCACAGCCTCTGCTAGATTAATTGGATTCATGATGGATTGAAGAACAGGGCTGCTGCCTGCAGCACTTCCCTTTTCCATCCTCAAGGCAAAAGACATTTAGTAGTAGAGGAGGAAATCTGTATTCTCATCAATTACACTTTCCACACAACAAGAACCATAAGCATTCAGGAGAGGAACACAGGTTCTAGGTGGATTTTTTTGTTCTTATGCAGCCCAGCCAGAGGCAGAAGAAGAAACCATCCATCTTGTGCATGCTCCTGTCAGTAATTCCAATGGGCAATCTTTGCATTTAAAGACAAGAATTTAATGCAAACAGATCTCCATCTCATTGTTCTCATTGATGTGCATTTTAACAGTCTACAACTGGCAGCAGAAGGAGCAACACAAAGATAAATCTAACTACCTAATGCCAAGTCTATCTGCTTCCTTGACATCATCCTTAAAAAAGCTGAACCAGGCCCAAGGATTGGTAAATAAACATATTTCTCTTATATGCAACATACAAAAACTATACTTCAGCAAATTTATCTAATTATTTTAGGAAGAATTTATTTTTCAGTAGGTAGATAGTGACTGATATCTGTAAAATTCATCAGTATTTCTATGCAAGCACTTTGAGAATATTCAGCCAAATTGTTATCAATTTGTACTGAAAAAATGGTGGTTTCAAATCTCTAACTCAACGTTGAAAGGAACTGTGATTTGCTTTCTAGACTCACCTTCACTTACTGTCTGTCTTTCAGTGAACAAAGTGAAGGAAAAAAAATGTTTACATAATAGTGTTGGCATTAAACACCCAGAGAAGTAACTGTTTGTCCTGTTGTATAACATAAAAAAAGAAACTTCAGGCTTCTTATGTGGTCAGATCCTCTTGCAGTGAACAGATGCTTTGGACTGAAATTACAGTTTAAAATGTTCAACTTCCTTTAATCTTCTGTAGTTTTATTCTCTGTGTTGTTCACTTTCTCAAGGAGACCTGGGCTGACCTAGAATCCCAAGTCTGTAAAAGCTTTACTATAACATAGTAATGAAATACTTAAGTAATGAAAATGGCACACTAATAATTCTTGACTCCTACAAATCCTCTGTAATGTTTGTTAATTCCATATTAATTACATTTTTGGAAATACTTCTTAATTACCTTTCTGTAAATCATCAAACAGGTATCTTATTGCTCCATAACTACTGCACTCAGAACTAATTTTAGGAACGATAAATTTAAAGCTTGAGAAACTTGAATGCTAACTTAAAACTTAAATTTGTCTCCTGGGTCAAAAAAAATCATCTTAACTCCCTCTGTTCCAAATCTCCATATTTTTAGGAAGTATAAAATAAAGATCTGAACATGACTGACAAATATTATTAGATTTTTCTGCATTCAGGGCATACATAGATTTTAGTTCTTGCATAATGTATCTTTGGATAAGCAAACTGGAGAAAAATGAGTATGACTAGAAACTCCATGACACCACATGACTGCTCTTCCAATAGAGAGCAGGAGAAAGTGCTGCTTTCACATTTCATCCTCTGGTAGAAACTGCCTCCTCCACTTATCTGCTTCATAGAAAAGAAATAAAGAGGGCAGATATGAAGAGTGGCAATTAGGAGCACTTCACAGAAAATATTTTAGCTACTTCAGCAATTGAACTGTGTACTTTCCTTCACCTTGGTTTATCAAGTTTTTAATCTGTAAATTGTTCACATTTTCAGGCTTGAATTACATTCTGACCTCACTGAAGTAACTAGCAAACTTACTAGCAACAACTGTAAAATGGTGATTTTATTGGTCATGTTTACCTGCTAGTGCAAAATCACAAAGTTCGGTTGTACAATAATTTCTGTTAGAACTACTAGGAAATATATGTTTCATTCGTGAAAGGGATTAGGACAATTTCACATCACCAACACTAAGCTACTGCACTTATTATTTGTCTATTATAAATAGAAAGGTTGGAACTGAAAGAAGCCGATTGCATACTCAAGCTGTACATGTCTCAGTATGACAGGATCAGGGCCTTAAATCCATCACCCTAACTATGTAACATAATCCCCTGTCAAAATTTCTTTGTATTAACTAATTTTGACAGCTATCACCAAATAAATCCAAACAAACACTTGGCATTAGGACAGAGTGTGAATATAATTTTTGTAAAAACTCATGAACAGAATTGCTAGACCATAGTGCTTGACATCAAATGAGTATTTTATTCAAGCACCAACTGTTCAAGATGCTTCAAGAAATATTGCTTAAATTGAAAATGCACACATCAGAAGAGTCAATTTTTGACCCAATATTTAGTATTAAAAATCTTTATGCAGCTGCCTGTTTAGCAGCTGGATTTATGTTGACATTGTGTAAAAGACTGTAAAAAGTAATTAGCACTAGGTCATTTTGTAGCTTCAGGGGCTTAATGGGGGACTTAATACTGGCCCAGGAGAAAAAGGGTTCTTTGTGACTTTATCACTCATTAGCAGAAGAGCCAGTGACTCCAGCAGATCTAGAACTTCACTATACGAATATATCAAAACCTAGGTGAAAGATACAACAAGAGCATTCATGTGAGGAGAAAAACTGCCATTCTACAGTTTAGGCAACAACTATCTCTCATTAAAAAAAAAAATAATAAAAATTAATGGCATGCAATCACCATGCTTGAACTTCATGTGATTAATTATGTTGTGTCAACTCAAAATACGAAATTTTCCACAACTCATTAACCCTAGTATGAAGCTTTCATAAAATAGAGATTTTAAAACAGAATGGGTTTCAAATAAACAGCTGTTACTAGAAAATGTTGTTTCTTATTTATGTGAATGTGTATGCATATGTTCATAACCACTGGATAAAAGAGCTGGTATCTAAAACAACTACTGGAGTTTACACAAACACAAGTAAACCTTGTAAATGAAAACATAGCAATTTCTAATAAAATGTAGTGATACATTTACAAATTTTAGTGTCAGATTGAGTGCCAGCTCCAAAATTAATTTCAATTATTTGATATTTTTTACTTCTTGGGAAATCGATGTGTACACGGTATGCTGCACAAAGAATAAGGAAAATAAACTTTCATTCTTCACATCCTGGAAGGTACTAAGGGTACAAAAGCCAGACTGCTTTTCAGATGAGATGCATAGTACAGACTAATGAATGGAGTACAAGAAATATAAGAGAAAAAATAATGGATGATGTGGCATTGAATAAACAATACTAGGTGGTAGGTTTACTTAAGCTCCTATTGGGCTGTCCTGGAAAAGAAGGACAATGAAGACTGAGGTATGGATTTTTGGAAATACCTAGTTTTTATCCTATATAAAAGCAACAAATACTTTCTAAAATACATCTCTGAGTAATTTTTGTGGCAATATGATTCCCCTCTTTCTGGACATTCATCAAAGGGCAGTCCAGATAGTCCCTTGGTGTCACTGCTGAGAACACAGAGCAAGGAAAAGCACATCAAAAGAATACAGTGTAGGTGGAATTACTTTAACAAGTCAGGTATAAGTACTAAAACTAGATGATCTTTAAGGTCCTTTCCAACCCAAACCATTCTATAATGCATAACATTCTTCATTTAGAGATTATTCTGTCAAAAAAGTAACTTATATAGCTACAAACTATCTGTCCTAGTTGTGAAGTCTCATTTTCCAAATGTCTTTTAAGATCAGACTGAATGCAAGCTGGAGATGGGTTACATTTTTTTCTGTCAGGATTCTCATTCAGTTAAATTTCATTAAAGCTTAAATTGGTTTGTTTTTCAGAGCAGGCTATATCGTATTTTCTTTTATCTCAAGTAATTGTTCAAAAAATTCTTAGATACTATCGCTGCTGCAATACTGCAATTATAAAATGATCCTTGACTTATGATTGCTAAAATATCTTCAGTTATGCCTTCTAGTTTTGCACCTTTGGCACTGAAGGATACTTGAATTACAAAGCAATCAGAAGCAAAACTCTTGGCATACTAAAAAAACCCATACAGACAAACAAAACCTAAACCAATCCCCTTTAGTTCTGTTTTAAGAACAGTAGAGAACTGTGGAGTTTCCTCAAAAAGCTGAAAGATACAAAGGGGTCTGTCCCATTTCAAACGGCTGTCTTCATTCTTCCAGTGCAATGTCTTACTAATACTTTGTAGAATGTATATCTACAATACCAAAACTAATTTTACTGATTTTTCTGTTAAAATTTAGAGGTCAGTGGGGATTTTCCATGTCCTGTTAAGGGCTGGCCAAGTCAGCATTTCTGTCTGCTACTTACATTCTTAGAGGCACTGATTGACACTTTAATGGTATATCCAATAATAGTAATAATAAAGTTTATCCTTTAGTGCAAGGCAGTATATAAAATCAGATACATTAACTTACTGTAACAAGTCTAGAGGAGTCACAACCTATTGCAATCTTTATTTCAATTCTAGCAGTTAAAATCAGATTACTATGATACATCAAAACGTAGTATCTAGGGCTCAAATAATCTAGGGCTCAAATCATCAAAATATCTAGGGCTCTCATTTTGAATGATTGTCCATATGGAGGGAGGAATGAGGGAAAATTATCCTTATTTGATAGGACAATGTTTCTAAATACAAAATGCATTTATTGCTTTCCATTTCTTAAAATGTCAAATTACCTGAGAAATTACACTCCATTAGAAAATGAACTCTTTCTGCACTATTCTAACTATCAGTACTTGAAATCAAATCATTTTTCCAACACATTTACAAATGAGAACTGATGAGGTGAGACCTATCAGATCACTCAGCACGTGAAGCTTTGAAAAATCAGAGGAGGCTTGTTGCCTTATTTAACCCACTGCTACAAAACTATAATCAAGATGACCAGAGGGAAAAATTCCTAACACTCAATGACATATTGTAGTTGCAGAACTTTTAAGGGTTTTTTTGGCATCCTTCACAGCTGAAAAAAATGAAGGCCTAACTATAGGACGTTTTTACTTAAAATAAAGATCTACTAGTGGAATAAAAAGCATTCAAAATATGAAAAAACATGCACTGGCACAGGCATTAAATGCATTTAAAAGCAAATCTTTGCTTGCTGACCAGATATACTGAAGTTGCTTTTATATGTGTGTTTTATACGATGGATGTGTATTGCATCAGAAAGAGCACTAGAGACAATGGTTGGTTGGGGACAGAGCTTTCCAGGTGGATAGGGTGAAGCTGTCTGTGTGAAGATCCAAAACTAGCAGTTCAGAAGACCAAAAACCAGAAAAACATCTATTTTCAAAAAAAACAGATCAAGTAATACTAATTGTGGTGAGAAATAATTATTTTCAGACGATTCTGTGGGTACTTGTGTCAAGGAATCCTTAAGAGTAAAAGCAAAAGTCAAAAACAAGAGAAAGATTAGTGTGGCCAGCCTGGCAGTGATGCAACTAACGAATTAGTTCATGTTTTATAACAAACAGTGTTTTAAGTTAGCTCTACTTTCATGCATTTCAGCATCTGTATCGGATCAGCAAGGATAAGCTACTCTTTCAATCCCATCTTACTCATTTATGATGTATTTTCGAAAGAGGATGCTTTTTAAAGCTTTTTATAAGAAGAGCTTAAATTAATACTATTTATCAGAAAGAAGTAAGTAATTAACAATGGGCTTAAGGTATTTTGTCAAAATATGTGGACAGAAGCTGGTGAAAGGTATTATCCTGACCACAGACATCTCTGCTTCACAAACACACTTGATCTGCTCATTAGCACAAATGTTAGATCCTGTGCAAGCAGAGATAAAAAGGAATCCTAACAGTAATTGTACTATTTGCTAGTAATATTTTTTTCCTATTTCTAGTTCAGGACAATTTTGCTCAGCAGTGTAATCTCTCATTTCAAATAGCTTTACTATACTGAATCTAGATGTTTTTAAAGAACTCAAATGTCCCAAGTATATGCCTTTATATACTGCCTAACCAAGGATTTGAGCAACCAAAGGATGAATCTTGCATCATCTCTGAAGATTTCAATAACGCAATATGTTGCTGTTATGGAAAACAGCATGCAAGCAGAAAGAAAATGTGAAATCTTAGAGCTTTGCAATTCTGGATCTGCTCCAACTGCAAGAGTGATACTCATAATAAGACACAGAAATTTCATTGCCATTTTGATATATGCTCACTCCCAATGTAAGTGTTCCCACATGAAAACTTAATTCATCTGAATTACCTTATTAGAAAGAAAAATGTCATACAAAAGACTGATACATGAGAAAAACAACACCAACTCAAATCAACCCCAGCTGTATGTACTAAGATACTCCTCTTAGATACTTTGGTAATAAAAATATGAAAATCCAGTCTCAGAGAACATATTTTTTTCACAATTAAAAATTACAGGTTCCCTATATTATACAGCAAAGAGTGACAAGCACTGAAACTGTGATGCTCATTATTTTCTTATTTGAATTCCAAAAGCTAACCATCCAGCAGAAAAAAATCAAATTTGATTTAGGCAGAATTGAGATCCCTTTGCAATTCATGCCCAAGTCACCAACAGGACAGCAGCATACTGTTTTCAGAAGAGATAATCATCAATATGCACATCTTGAGACCTTAAGAATAAAATTGTGATTCCAGGTGAGATCTACAGCCATCAGAATATAGCTCAAAAGTACAGTCATCAGTCTTCTCTGTCCTTGTTTTAAAAAACAAAGTGGGTCTTATTTGGCTCCAACCTGGATTACAGGAGAATGCTAAAAGCTGGTCAAAAAATTCAGTAGGAAATTTCAAGACACTGTCATTCAGTGTTAAAATACAATGTTAATGAAAACTATTTCTTTCAGGTTTATGTATTCACAATACAAACACATTTCTTGCAGTGATGGATTTTGGTTATGCATTATCTGCTAATTGGCACTGTATAAAGGTATAGCTTGCTTTCTAATTTACATCTGTTTCCCTTCAGTCTCCCAACCTGATTCATGGCCTGTTTCTCCTCTGTCACTTCAGATAGGAAGAAGGAACCATTTCATACAACAGTTATTCTAATTTGTAAGACCTGTTTTTTCTGTATCTGTTCTAGACAGAAAATGTTCAAGTAAAATGGAAGCAGCAGGACCCCTACTGTTACACTGACCAACAATTTTCTGCTCTTTTTAGACTTCAGTAAAAAATATAGTTTGTTTCTAGGTCTGTTAAATCAACCATTCAGCTTTTGTGATATTCAGAGTGCCATTTTACATGCCATTTCAACTGTAATACAAATTAAGATGTCATAAGATAGTAAAAAACAAAACAAAATTCAAATATATACTATTTTACTGTATTTGTGATATTTACTCATGTTTGGGGAATAAATGATCTTGTTTATTTTATTGAGGGCTCAGGTAAAGAACACAGTCTACTAACTTGATTTAGTTACTTGTAGCAACATCAGCATCAGAGAGGAGCCCTTAAAATCCTTCAAGCCAATTTTTTTTTTCACAGCATCAGAAGTGAAACAACAATGTTCAATAATTAATCTTTTCTTCATGAACACCAGTAGCACCATCATTCTTCATTTCTCAGCCCATTTCTATATATTTAAAATTGTTATTGGAAAAACAAAAGAAATCCAAAAACCACAGCAAAAGTTGAAAATAAAACCAGATAGAGCAAATGAAGTGAGAATATCCAGCATCAGATGACTTAGCTGGTATATGAAGGATTAGATTTGAACTGACACTTGCAAACTGAAATAATAGTTTTCATCATCTTTCCTTCACACTTCTGTTTAAATATACATTGCTTTTAACTAACTGCTCCTCATTGTCTCATGGTTCTGCATATAGAGAAAATGTTTTATTACCTTAGCATTATTCTCCTTGTATGTGTTGTGTAATAAAAAAGAAACATTGGAATCCATTCAGCTCAAGAGGCCTACACACAAGTACTGTGATGGATACGAGGTGAATTAGCTATTTTCAAGCTAAATCTGTCTTCAATACTGACTTCAGAAAGTTTGAAACAATTTCTCTTTAAAGTAAAATCAACAGCAACAGATACCAGCAGAATGTAAGAAAAGCAAAAAAAATTTTCTCGGTAGCGATTTCTGAGCATGATAATGATTTTTATAATTTTCAGTTAACCTGGGAATAAGAGGCCAATCTATAGCTGTTCAGGGGACATGTGAGATACACTGCATTCAGCATAAAAATGAATCGTGATCAATACACCATTTTTTAAAGAATGCAAAAAGAATGGGAACATAAAGAAGTTTATGGCTTGTTAAAAGCTGAAGAACAAGTCCAGCATATTTTTGGAGTGGGGCAGAGGAGGCTTATGATGTATGGGCAGTGTTCTGACATAAATAGACATTTTAAAGAATTCAAAAGAATAAGAGAGAATGGCCTTTGGAATCCAAAACTGAAAGTCATGCAACTGCATACACAGTTGTGGCAACCAACGCAGTATAAAAAATTATTCTAATCTTACATGAAAACAAGCAACAAAGGGAACAAACAATATTACTTAGTGAATCTGCAAGCAGGGACAAGAAGTCCAAATTACATCATCTGCCATAATGTCATCTGTTGAATTAGGGAAGAAAAACTGCTATCAGTCTAATAGCACAAAACATTTTTTAATTTTAAATTGGACAGAGATGTGTAAGCAAGTATTTTGCCAGGAAAAATTTAACTGTCTGTTAACACAACAAAGAAGTGAAGCTGTACTAAATGTGTAGTGAATATACTAAAAGCGTACAAATTAAAAACAAACTAGAAGAAATATAATTAATAAAATCACATCATTTGGGAGTTACATCTAAAAGCCATCTGGTTCAGCCCCTTACTCAAAGAAAGGTCACCTTCCATCATGGTGCTCAGGTCAATGTACTGGGAAGGTCTGCAAACCTCCAGAGATGGAGATGCAACAAGTTCCTGGGAATCAATTTCAATACATCACCTGCATCATAGTACAAAACCAGCTATATCTCAGTATGTAATCCAAGTTTGTTATAGCAGTTTGTGCCCACTAAACCTCCTTTTATTTGGTACCTTTGAAAACAATCTAGCTCCACCTTCCCAAAGACTGCCTAAAATTAGGCAGCTGTAGACAGTAAGGCTCCCAAAACCCTTAAATGAGCTCTGGTCTCTCATCTGCCTCTAATGCTTCTCAAGTCAGCCCCTTAAGCTTCTTGATGGCCATCCTCTGCTGGTGTTGCTGAGCCAAAAATTGAACTGAACACACCAGGTTCACTTTCTAATGCATCAAACAGAAGAGAAAGACTTCTTGCTTCCATCTCCTATCTGTATCCCCAGTGTTCCATCATGAAGTATTGCTGGCTTTAATGTCTGCCATCCTCAGGGTGTAGCTTGCTGTTCCTCAAGGACATTTCTGCAGAGTTATTGCCCAGGCAGGTAGAGTGCACCATAGACATTTCATAGTAAAACTAAGTAAAAATTAGATATCATTGCACTAATCTTATAAATGGTAAAATTATGCAGTAGAGTAAGCTTAAGTATGTCTTATAATGCACAAAGACTATGATAACAGAGAAGCATCACAATTCAAAATTAGCGGATTGAGCAGGCGAATGATCAGAAATGTATCAACATTGGAAACTAAAAATATTAGAGGTGAAACCATAGGAAGATATTTACTCCTCTGAGCTGATGAAGTAAGTGCCAAGAGCAGAGCAGAGCAAATATTTGTGCCCAATTAACACCTTTTACAGAAAACACCCTTCTTGAAACTATGATTGTCTCCTAAGATCCTGAGCCATGAGCTGGGAGAAGAACCTGAGCCACAAGAGACTCAGCAAAATGAGGGTTTGTTGAGTTCATTTACTGCAATGAACACTTCAAGGGAGTACATCCTTTATTCCTGGCATCTTTTGCATTTGTAAAACACGTGTGTGTTCACTATTCAGGACATATCAGCTGTTAAGAGACCCTGCAGGCAAATGACCCTCTAGAGCTTGCTGTGCATCTCCAGGATCGAAGTCAGAGGCAAAGTGCTAGGCAGGCAGAAAGGAATAGTTAGCCATACTTTCACAGTAACAGCTTGAATTGGACTTGACACAAAATTGTCCTAATTCTAAGTCTGAACAGGAAGTAGAAAAGCATTGCTTTTGCTTATATTCTAGCAAAACTCCAGCCACATCCTCCCTTTACTGAGATTACAAAGTTTTGAAGTATTTTTTTGAATAAAATAGGACAAAATTTCAACCTAATATGACTGAAGTGATATTTCCTTTTTGCATTTGTTTTCTCCAGAGACAGAATGGAGTGCACTCCACATTGAGTCAAAAGCCTTAAATACTTTCCTGTCAGCCCTGAGTCCAACATCCATTCATTGCCCAAAAGGATCTCTGACATCCTTAATACATCACTGAGAAATGTACAGCCTCATACTTAGGTTCTTCTCCATGCTTGTTATTTGTAAGTCATGAAACTAAAGCTGAATTTATTTCAGTTAAAATTTTGCACTCATTTTGCATTTGAAAGTGTCATTCATTTGACAAATCCCAACTAAGGATGATTAAAATGTTCATCTCTCTCACTGAATATATTTACATATGCAAAATAAAATATGAACTAATCAATAGCCATATAATTTGGGATGGTGTTCTTACCATTTTTTATTTATAAACTCCTTTTGAATCTTCATTTTCCACTTAAATCTGGGTTAAGGAAAGAGAGCATTGTGTATGCTCCAAGTAACTTTCACGTTCATGATGACACATTTTAGCAGGTGTTTCCAAGATGAGAAAAAGCCCCAGTATAAGTCTATTAAATATTAGGAATGCAATATTATTGCATTTCAAAAAGTACCAAGCTCCCTTGCTGTAATGACAGCAAGGTCAGCCTCACTTATCAGTAGTCCATAAAATTATATTTTATCTGTATGAAATCTAGAGTAGCTCTGCAAGCTTAAAATAGTATCATGGCATTATACTTCATCTGAAAAACAAATTGCCAAATGACCCCGAATAACTTTATATAACATCTTTCTATTTTGAAAAAAGTTTCTATCATTTCATCATGTGCAACTTTATGTTGAGCTTTTCTTTCACTTTTGTTTGGTAATTACTTTACACTCATTTCTATAGGTACAGCTTAAGAAAGAGTGGCATTTGCACCCATGAAAGCACCAGAGAGGTCATATTGGCAAGTTTCTAGTTCAGTTTTCATTGGAAACTCACTTAGCTTTGAAGGAGATGTATATGAATGAGATGTGAATTCAGGAAAATCTCTGCAGCTGCTAAGCATCTTTCTAAGATACTGGAGAGTGTGCTTAGAGAAAATTTAAAACTCTGACTGGCATTTGTCCAGTAAAACATAGCACACTCAAAAAAAACAGACAAACACTGTTAAAATACTTGATTCAGTATCACATTTCATATAAAATACATGTAGATGTAGAAAAATGCTTATTTTTTTGATGGGCAGCAAGAATGGCATTGCTTCAAATTAAAATGTTTGCAGAAAGGTGACACTGGAACAATTGTGAAAACAGCAAAAGAATTTCAAGTACTTTCTGTCTTAGGAGAAGGAAAAATTAATGAGGTGATAGAGCTAAAGAGTAAACTAAATAATTTTTATTGTTTTGCAATCATATGTCAAAATACTGAAACAAAATGTCAGCTAAAGCATTGTTATGATGAAGGCAAAAAAAATTTTGACCAGCAAGCCTTTTGAAAATCTCAAACATTTCTTTTCAAGCTACTTTTCAGTCAGAAAACCTGTAAAGAGCTAAATTATTATATTAACTTAAAATACAGGAATGCAATATGAAATGCCACATCTTAATCAATGGCGCAATGTTCTCCTTTTGCTAAATCATTTGCGACTGAATTCTGATGCTCAGTTGCTGGCAGTTTATTGCTTCATAATGAAGCTAATAAAAAGCATAGGAGGGACAATTCATTTGTAGTACAAAAAGAGTGACTCAGTTCCCTAGATTTTATTTGAGTTCAATTCACTTGCCTCCAAATAAAATCAATCCAATATTCTTAAAAGAAATTGTAATGATTTCATTAGTCTTTATCCAGTAGATGTTGAAAATTCAACAGTGACTATTTTACAGAACAGTAGGTTTAAGTTTCAGAAGCTCTCTTTCCAGGAAGGTTAATTACTCTAATGTGTTTAGTTCTCTAACAGTAATACCCTATGTCACATGGCAATATCACTTTAAAAATAGGGCAGATTAAGCAAATCTCTTTACTCGTCCTGTAAAAATATTGGTTGTGTTTTAAGTGCATTCACTTTTGTAAGTATGCCATTAATTACTTGTCTTCTAAAACATTAAGTCATATGTAACTATGGTATTATGTTCTTTATAAACCCTGAGGCAATGGCAAAAGAAGATAAACAACTTAATTCTAACTGCTATTGGCTAAATCTAAATGTGCACAGAACAGATAAGATCAAAATTAACCAACACTGAAGATCTGCTTATGCAAAGCAGTATGTACTCATTAATATCTACTGCAGATTCTTTCTGTATTTTTCATGTTTATAATTTAAAATAGGAAAAAGGCTTTCCAGTATGGAAAGCTAGAAGATAATTTATACCACACTTTTAATATTTAGTGCTGTTCAGCAAAGCACTATGTGGTTTTATCCTAACAAAAGCCACTTTTTTGAAGAAGCAAGCCTAAATTTAGCATTTAAGTGACCCAATACTTAACATGCATTCCCAGCTTTTTCTTCAGTGCCTTACAGCTGAATCGAACTAATTCATGAGATGAGTTTTAAGCACAATCCTTTGGTCAGAAAGAGACTGCTCACCATACTAGCCCCTTTCTGTGAAAAACTACAAATTCTTTCATTGGAAGGAACTAACACCTCTGCTGAGAATGTGCAGTTCCCCATACTTGTGAACAGCCTGGAAATGTGAGTAAGGATGTTTGCTGATAATAGTTAGGGTAATAAGTGCATGGACCGGTTGAGAAGCAAAAAAACTATAAAAATGAGCAATAAAGTGACAGAAGAGTTTCTATTTAAGCATAAAGATGCACACCAGGTTAAAAACATCTCTTAAATTCATATCCAAGATTATGAGATCTGAGCTTGGGTGATGACCGCTCCATGAACGAAAGAGAGTATCGCTCAGCTCTGATGATAAATGTAGATATGCATTGGAAGTTACATAAAAAGAATTTGAGACCAAAACAAAGGCCACTGAGCTATAGTACAACCTGTGGCTTTCTTGTATTTAAATAGATACTTTTGCTTAAATTTGTGTCAGAGTAGTCAGCACTCAGCAAGAGCTTCTTCGTAACATCTGTTGTCCATTATTACTCCTTACTGGAAGAACCAGACTTTCTAAACAAAATACTGGATTCCTATTAGCAAAACAGTAAAAATACTATTGATGAGAGTCCCCATAAAAAATTAATTTGAAACTTAAAAACTTAAGTTACACCTCTCACATTTTGCATTTCAAATACTAGCTTCTTAATTTTTCTTTCAGACTACCTACATTTAATCAAATGTTCACCTGAAAAGCAGATAGAGTTACACTTTTAAAAGCCAAAAACTTTCCAGACGCTTAGCAGTGACTGTGATGACAAGCAGCAAAATCTCAGCTAGTTACATAGAAAGATTTCCCAGAAGCAGACATCTACATTTCATCAAATGAATTTTATCCCATGGGTCCATACAGCTCTGATCTTGGCTCAAGTCTTTAGGCAGTAAGAGGAATAAAACATCAATAGTGACAGCTATTACCATTGGAGATTACAGTGATATCTCAGTGAGTGAATGCAGAACAATTTATCAAAAGATGTTATATTACGGTAATCTCTGCAAACTCCAGCTGAACACTAGTACACAGCTGCTCTGACATTTTACCAACAGCTGAAGAAAAAGTCCTGTCTCCAAAAAATTCAAGACCCAACATTTGAGTAAGGCAGAATAAATGGCAAAATCAGTCTTGCTGGATCAAAAGTGAGCAAGAATGGTCTGTCAGCAATAAAACATGAAATTTAGCATAGCAAGAGGAACCTTGTATTTCTACTTGCGTAAACAAATAACAGAGAAAAGAAAAACTGCCAGGGAAATGCAGACAAAACATAGTAAAAGATGGGATTATCCTGTCCCTAAAAACCTGGGTGCCCTCTAGTAGTGCCGGCAGTCTTTCATGCACAGATTTACCTTTGTTTGCCCTCAGATGCCTCCATGATATACTTTTAATAATCTTCTCAGCATCACAGCCTGTGTAGGGCTACTGGAGGCAGGGTTTGTTCTTTTTTATTATTATTATTATTTCAAAAATTGTAGTAGTTGTGCAAAGGTTAGTGATGTGACTACATTAATATGCTATCACAGAAATAAAAAGGACAAGTGCAAATGAATGACTAGAGGAATGTCTATAAACAACTGAATACTGACAAATAAATAATTCAGGGAAATACTGATGTTGCTTTTCTGTCAAGTCCATTTCACTTCTTTTTGCAGCCATCTCTTTGCATTGTAGTAGTAATTTGCCAAAGCAAGGGCATTTACAATTCATACAATAGGACATTAGAAAACAGAATTGCTATTTATAGTTGGGAATACTTGTACTAGAAATACGACTGATTTGTCCTGGCCAGCAAATGACCTGTTCACTCAGTCAAAATCGGCTGGAATTCGAAGACTAGATCCACTTTCCATTCCAGTAGATCAATAATTGTTTTCAGAAATAATCCAGCACAGAGTTTCTGCTCAATAAATTTGAAATAATGCCCTGTAAATAGGGAACAGGAAAAATTAGTTTTGACTATTTAGTGTTAATCTACAGGGAAAACTGACTAATCACTATGTCACAATTGTTAAGAGAGCAGATGTCCTTACACTGCAACAGAAATATTCTTCAAATAGCAGCAGGTCCCATTTCATCTATAACTTCAGTATCTGAGTAATTCCAAATCTGCACTTTAATGTAACGAAGCACTGTCAGGCATTAAATAAGGAAACCAGTATTTCCAGATTAATTTATAACTGAGGAATTTAGTATTTCTAGCTACTTTCACTAGAGGAAGCCATAAAGAACACATGAATTGCCCCATGTGAAAAGTTTCCAACATAATGTATCTAATGTAGTAACAGACTGCAATATAAAACCACAACAGTAGGGATGAAAAATAATTTATAGTTCTGTAACTTGAAAATCTACATTGCTCCTGTAAATATGGCTGGAAGAGAAGCTTTGGTTTGTCCCAGGCAGAAGAAAGCAGATGGACAGTACACAAGATTCTCTTACATACTGCACAGCTTTTTCCCTTGATACACACAAGCATATTGTTTGTCTCTTTTAACAGTAAGCACAGCACTTTCAAAAGTGGCTACTTTCAAAAGCCTTTCTCAGAGTAGAATACTGTAAATTTTAGAGCCATATATATGCTGTACAAAAACTTTGCAAGCAGTAAACAAAAAAACAGTTTAAATAATTTAAGTTCCTGTGACCTGGAATGTTGACTAATAAAACATAAAATTACTGAAAAAGTGAGAAAAGTACAGAAAGTGAGAGCATTCAGCAAAATTCTAAGATAAAATCAGTGTATTGGTGCACATTCTGTACTATTTCAACAGTATAAATATGAATAAATACAGATATTTCAATAAATAACACGAGCTTAATTTTGCAAATTCTAATGTGCCATACATTAAACATACTAGATTAACAAAACTCTTTCTCCTGTAGAATACCTCCTTTCCTTTTTTCTTTTCTCTTCTAAGAAAACCAGTGTATTTCTTGGCCTGAAAATAAATGAACAGTCAAATTCATATTCTGTACGTTCCCTTTTGTGAGTTTAGAAAATCAGAAATTTACATCCTCCTGATGCAGTACTAAAACAGAATATTGGTGGAAAAATGTAACTTTGTCATAAGGTAAAGTTCTAGTGCTGTTCCTTCAGAGTTGCTGTGGAACCTGACCTTGTTCCTTATTAAAAATGTGCATACAATTAGTACATAATTTCTCTATTTCCACTGAGAGGCAGAAGTCCTTATCTGTGGCATTCCATTAACACTTATCAGGAAGTAGACTTATCAGGAAGCACGTATTTCAGCTGTTGGTACACTGGGATATGTTTGTATTTATTTGTTCTGTACTGCTTTATAATTATACATGGTTTATTTAGTTTTGCCTGTAATTCGTTGTATTTAATAGCTCAAATGCATTTAGTCTCACTCGTAATACTGCATTTAAGTAGAAATATCACCATTATATTAGGGGAAGAGTTTGGATGTATACCTTGTTTATGGTGAAATACATTTGCTTCTGGCTGCCTCTGAAATAACATGATTTCCATCACCAAATAAAGTATATCAGGTAGGACTGTAGTACAATTAATGAATAAGTACAGAATGCCATTTGATGTAAGATTTCTTAAGAAGTTGTCAATGGATTGTATAAAACATGAATACCTTTGCCCTACTTAGCCAAGGCAAGGGCATAGATTGCATTATCCTTTATAATATGAAAACTGGAGCAAGTGTCTGCTCCCAGCTCTGGCAATTTAGCTGCACTGGTTGTGATGTTCACTTTCTTCATGTAGTTTTCTGATACAGCATTTAAATCCATTATTAGACTAGAATATCATCATTTTGGGGCTTAGATTTCGTTTAGGTAATACTAAAACTAGATAATATGATTCTCTCCAATGTATCTTAACGTGCTAATGTAACTTTTTAGTTACTTCAATTAAAGTACCAATGAATATGTTCAGTTTATTCATATCCATTTAATTCCATCATCCATAAAACAGTAACACATGGATTTTATTTTATTTATTTGAAAATTGATGAATGATGAATTTCATGATGGACGTGACAAAATCTGGTCTTATATATAAAATGTGCAATGACACTAAATTGCTTATTATGGAGACACAGGACAATGTATTTTCCCCAAAGCTTTCATGTTACTATCTAAATGAACAGCTTTCATTTTATTAATTGGAAAATATCAATCCTTACTGCATTTGAGGATTAATTTGGCAGTTTAACAGAGAAAGGAGCACAATGTTAAAACTTCTTATAACCAGCAGCTGATCCATTTTGCAAAGAGATGCAGTTCAAACAGGCTTACCCTCCTTCACTGGCTCTTAACAGTGGTAAGTGAAAGACCACATGTTTCTATCCTGTCCCATAGCGCACACGTCATGGCAAAGAATGGTCATCACAGTATGTACAAAATGTTACCTAAAAAACAAGCCAACAGAAGCTTCTACCTCTCAACACATTTCAGTGAAAGTCAATGAGAGAGAAGAAAGTCAAATGGAAACTAAACCCAAACCCAGAACATAAAAATAGTAAAATTCTTATTCCTGCTATAAAGATGAAACAACATTTAAAACAGGAAAAGAATGAAGACTCAAAACCAATCTTGGATTGGTTAAAGAGATAAAATGAAAGCTCAGGCTGAGGACATAATTCTTATTACGTCCTAGAAGCATGGACTAGAAGCATTCCAGATCAGACTGTCTGGAGGTTGGATTAACTACACCTACACCTTTACCTGACCTGTACAGACTCAGGACAGGATCCTGCAGAATACTCCTGGCTATGCACGCAAATCTTTGAAGCATTATGTATTTCCAAATAATTTTCTTCTAGCTCATTCCTATCCAATCAATTTGCTCACCCAACACTCTGAATTCTTGTTCCATGCAAATAAAGTGTCCTTAAATGTAGTTTAAAAGACAGCCTAAAATAATAGCTAGATTATGTTATTTCTAGGTTTCTGCAAAACACAGGATTGGAACAACTAACTTAATTTAAAGCAAGATGCATTAATAAATACATTATTTAATTATTAAAAACACATATGTTGATTTTCCATCTTTATATTATTTTTAGTGTTACTTGCCATCAAGTTAAAACTAACAACAGGGCAGTGAGCACACTCAACCATCCTCCAGAAATGCCATCTAGTCACGGAGAGGCAGGCTTGCTGTCACTTGAAATAAAATTCAGTGTGGTTATTGATTTCATATAAATCCTAAACTTTAGTATAAATTTATGATGGATAAAGTTTCACTAAAGCTGCCTCCTATTTCCTTAGGATCTTTGAAGGTGGTAATCAAGTATCAAAATATGTAAGATTTTGTAACAGCCTCTAGATCTTAATGCTTACTTTCAATTTGAAATGGTTTGAGCAATTCAAATAACTGCTATCTATTTCTTCTTGTAATTTTCTGAAAGTAACTTTGGCAGGTCTTTTCAACACCTAATACACACATCAGCAGTCAGAGCCTCACAGAATCCATAAGTGACTATTAGTGACACAACTTTTAAAAACTCTGGTACTGATCCCTAAAGAAGACATCCCTGATTTCCACTTCTACACGAAATCACTGACCACAACCCTTCGAGTGTGGTCATCCAGCCAGTCCCTCATCTGATAAAGAATGCATTATGATAGAGATCAGCTTCTTTCAGGCTGAAAGACCTGTCTCCAACTCACAGGGCATATTGCTAAACCACCACACTACAGACTGCATTACTTTGTCATCTGATTTGTATTATTTACCCAAACATATGTGGGTCAAGGTGAATGCATGCATTTGGGAACACAGATTTTGAGATCTGAAACACTCTTGCTCTGAAGCAAAATTTTTAGTATAATTAATGGCATATATATTAGGTTGCATTAGATCTTTCTAAACACTACTTCCATGAAAACTGTTGTGCTTTCCATATTATTAGCTTTTCACAATTTAAAAGAGCAAAGAAAGGTGATATGGGATGGGAGGACTAGAAACAATGGATGTAAATTGGAGGGGGGTAGATTTAGACTCGAAATAAGAAAGAAATTCATTACAGTGAGGGAAGTGAAGCACTGGAACAGGTTGCCCAGAGAGGTTGTGGATGCCCTCTGTCTGGAGGTGTTCAAGACCAGGCTGGACAAGGCACTGAGCAGCCTGATCTAGTGGGAGGTTTCCCTGCTTTTGGCAGGGGGGGTGGAACTTGATGATCTTTAAGGTCCCTTCCAACCCAAACTATTCTATGAAACAAAAAAAGATGTCAAAATCATAAAATCATTCACAAAACGGAATTGCTGTACAAGAGAGTGTTATACAGCTGTAGCTACCATCGCTTAATATTATATCCTCAATATATGAAATTGTGAGACTGCTTTGTTATCATCTGCTAAATAAAAAAAAAATTGAAAGCTTTGAGAAATAAAAGTGAATAACTTCATTCAGAGTGTAATAAACCAATAAAGCATCAGAAATCAGCACTGGGAAAACAATAAATATTAAATATCTATTAATAAACTGTTCCTATATTTTCTTTCCCATGCATAGACTGCACTATAGATGTACACAAACATGAACACACCACATTTGTGTTTCCTACCTGTAGGATAATAAAGATAAGTAAATCCCACTGATCTATTTTTCCAAGCTAACCCAAAGGCCTTTGTTTTCCAGAATGTCAAAAATTCATCTTAACTGAGAATATAAGATTGTCTCCTATAAAGGGGAAAAGAAATAACATGAAGAGAAGGCAGTAACTGGGGAGGAAGAAACAGAACAGTCAAAGCTTCTGAATGGTAGTTCTATGTCCTGTTATTTTTATGACAAAACACATATTTCCCAGTACTAGCAGATGAAGCAAGGTTCACAGTTCTTTTTCCATTTGCTGCAGGCAAAAGAAAGCAAAAGGACTCTTTTCCCGACTTTTCAGAGCCACAGATACAGTCTATATATCTTTTATACCAGCAATCACATGTCATCAAACTCGATGGAACTGAGAACACTTCTGAAAATACAATAATTACATTTGTCTGGATATCAATTTGCTTAGATATGGAGGACTATTAGGAAGCAAACATTTCATTACAACATAAGAAAAAGCCTGGCCACTTTACAGAGTTCACAAACAACAGAGAGAAACAGAATTATTATAACAGTGCATTGTCATTGACTATTTTCTCAGCAATGAGGAGCTGACTTGTAGTACTGTTAATATTATCTTTTCATGAGCTGCCAACATTTGGAAAGCAACTGCTTCCACCTCTTCTGTCACCAGTGGTTATAAACACCTTGGCATAGCGTGACAACTGCCAAGGCTCAGGAAAGCAAATGGAGCAGTTAATATTCAGTGGAAATAAGATGGAAACACTATTGCAGAAAAATCATTAAACACACTATTTTCGATTTTGATAGTGAAATCTTACTAAGACGGAAGACACATCATCTGCTTATCCTTATAAATAAGCACAAAAGGCTCTTATCATCCCCAAAGCCTCCTCACCTTCAAACAAAATTCAGGACCAAGACATTTCTGTAATGTAACAAAAAAACAAAGAGGAAGGCATTTCTCACTTTTCGCACAGCCTAGAGTCTGTATCACTTATATGAGATAAGGAAGAGATTAACTTTTTCCTAAGGATTTGCCTAATGAACAAAATGGAACTGCATCAACATATCAAAAAGGAACTGGATAGCTATCTGATAATTCAGATTGCTCAGTAGGGAGTATAGGAGTATAGCCAGGCAGGGATTTTATCTGATTTTCCTGAGCCTCACAGCCACTTACTGGTGGAATACCTAAAGGGGAATTTGTAAAACTTTACTGAAGAATGGTGCTATAGTACGAAGGAAAACAACTAAATGCAAGCATTTGTAAATATTAAACATCTTTCTCTATTGCTATATACTATGTCAAGGTTATAAGAATATTTGGATTATGCTGTGAACACCAAACCCCAACCAGCTCCCAATTTAAAAAATGCTGTCTAGGAATTTGGTGAGACAAGACAATGTAACCAACCTTCTACCTCACACTGCATTTTTATATGCCAAGGACACTGTAACAAACAAGCACCTCTGAAGGCAGGGGAATCTTCATCTGTCAATTGATACTAGAAATCCCAGATTGGGAAGTCCAATTTGATATATCTCATACTTCTGGAACCCTCAACAGATAGAAATTTTTGAGGGAAAAAAAGCAACTAACATTTAAAGTTAATGATGCATGGTAAAGGCAAATCACTCAAGGACACTGGAAAGGTGCAATAGCTGCTGATTTGAAGCTGCTTTGAAACTGGATTTCAGTGAAAGAAATGGTAAACAGTAAAAGATAAGGGAGCAACTTAAATACCTGTATGTCAATGCACGGAGTATGGGGAATAAGCATGAAGAGCTGCAGATGTGTACTTATGTGCATGGGTATGATGTCATTGGTTTCACAGAGACATGGTGGGATAGCTCTTATAATTGGACTGTTGGAATAGATGGGTATAAACTCTTCAGAAAGTACAGGCAAGGGAGAAAGGGAGGGGGAGTTTCCCTCTATATTAATGAGTGGCTAGAGTCCATGGAGCTTTGCACAGAGATAGATGAGGAGCTACTAGAGAGCTTGTGGGTCAGGATCGGGGGAAGTCAGAGAAGGGAGACGTGGTAGTTGGAGCCCTTTACAGACCACCTGACCAGAAAGCAGAAATGGATGAAGCCCTCTACCAACAGCTAGAAACAGCTTCATAATCACAAGCCATGGTCCTCATGGGTGACTTCAAATATCCTTACATTTGCTTGAGAAAAAACAGCAAGGCACCAGCAGTCAAGGAGGTTCCTGGAATGTACTGATGACAGCTTCCTCTTTCAAATGGTACAGGAACCCACAAGAAGAGGAGCCATGCTGGACCTTCTTCTCACCAATTATGAGGGTCTAATGAGTGACAAGGAGCTCGAGGGCAGCCTTGGATGCAGTGTTATACCATGAGTTTTGTTTATTATCCACAGAGCATCCAAGAGGGGGCACAGCAAGCTCACTACTCTGGACTTCAAGAGGGCAGACTTTGACCTGTTGAG
The DNA here is from genome assembly GCA_013400935.1 of Turnix velox. Taxonomy (NCBI): domain Eukaryota; kingdom Metazoa; phylum Chordata; class Aves; order Charadriiformes; family Turnicidae; genus Turnix; species Turnix velox. The sequence continues at coordinate 83,944 of VZTY01012327.1, read as the reverse complement.
GGAACTTGTAGGCAAAGTTCCATGGGAGACAGTCCTGGAAGGAAGTGGGGCCCAAGACTGCTGGGGTGTTCAAGGACCATCTCCTCCAAGCTCAGAAGCAGCTGTGCATACCAAGGAAGAAGAAGATGGGCAGGAACGCCAGGAGACCTCGATGGATTAGCAAGGAGCTTCTGGACATGCTTAGATGGAAAAAGAAATTGTATCAGAACTGGAAGCATGAGAGGGTTAACTGGGAGGAGTACAAAGAGGTTGTCCAAGTAGCCAGGGATCAGGTTAGGAAAGCTAAAGCAGAGGTGGAATTAAAGCTGGCCAGGGACATAAGGGGAAATGACAAAAAATTTTACACATATATAAATCGCAAGAGGAAGACTAGTGAAGATGTGGGCCCTTTCTGAAAGGACACTGGAGAGCTGGTCACAATGGATTTATTTGGAGAAGGCTGAGGTATTCAGTAACTTCTCTGCCTCAGTCTTAACTGGCGTGGCTTCTTATTGCACAACTCAAGTCTTAAAAACCAATATCATAAACTGGGGGAAGACGGATCCACCCACAGTGTGTGAAGATGAAATTGCCAAACACTGTCCATTATATTTGAAAGGTCATGGCAGACTGGTGAAGTTCCCACTGACTGGATAAAGGGGAACATAATCCCCATATTCAAAAAGGGAAAGAAAGATCCAGGAAACTACAGGCCAGTCAGTCTCACCTCTGTACTTGGTAAAATCATGGAGCAGATACTCCTGAAGGTGCTGTAAAAATACATGGAGAATGACGCAGAGGTGATTGGAGGCAACCAACATGGCTTCACCAGGGGCAAATCATGCCTGACCAACTTGGTGGCCTTCTATGATGGAGTCACATCATGGGTGGTTAAAGGAACGGCAACTGACATCATCTACCTGGACTTGTGTAAGGCATTTGACACTGTCCCGCATGACATCCTGGTCACCAAACTGGAAAAGAATGGGTTTGACGGATGGACCACTTGCTGGATAAGGAACTGGTTGAATGGTCACACTCAAAGAGTTGCAGTCAGTGGTTCATTGTCCAAGTGAAAACCAGTGACGAGTGGTGCTCCTCAACAATCAGTACTGGGGCCAGTGCTATTTAACATCTTTGTAGGAGATATGGACAGTGGGATTGAGTGCACCCTCAGCAAGTTTGCAGACAACACCAAGCCGCATGGTGCAGTTGATACACCTGAAGGAAGGGATGCCATCCAGTGGGACCTTGGCAGGCTTGAGAAGTGGGCCCATGCCAACCTCATGAAGTTCAACAAGGCCAAGTGCAAGGTCCTGCACCTGCAATCCCAAGCACAAATACAGGCTGGGTGGAGTGTGGCTTGAGTACAGCTCTGAAGAGAAAGATTTGGGGGTGTCAGTGGATGACAAACTCAACATCAGCCTCCAGTGAGCACTTGCAGCCAAGAAGGCCAACCAAATCTCAGGTTGCATCAAGAGGAGTGTGACCACAGGTCAAGAGAGGTGATTTTGCCCCTCTACTCAGCACTGGAGTCCTGGAGTATTGTGTACAGTTCTGGAGTCCTCAACATAAGAAGGACATTGAGCTATCGGAGAGGGTTCAGAGGAGGGCCACGAAGATGGTCAAAGGGCTGGAGCAACTGCCATATGAAGACAGATTGAAGAAGTTGGGGTTGTTCAGGCTGAAGAAGAGAATGCTCAGGGGGACCACACAGTAACTTATCAGTACCTGAAGGGGGCCTACAGAAAGGCAGGGGCAGGACTTTTTAATAAGATACGTGATGGGAGAACTAGAAATAATGGATGTAAATTGGAAAGGGTAGATTCTGCTTAGACATAAAAAATAAATTCTTTACAGTGAGGGTGATGAAATACTGGAACAGGTTGCCCAGAGAGGTTGTGGATGCCCCCTCTCTGGAGGTGTGAAATACTGGAACAGGTTGCCCAGAGAGGTTGTGGATGCCCCCTCTCTGGAGGTGTTTGAGGCCAGGCTGGATAAGGCACTGAGCTGCCTGATCTAGTGGGAGGTGTCCCTGCCTATGGCAGGGGGGGTGGGACTCTATGATCTTTAAGGTCCCTTCCAACCTATTCTATGATACTATGATTCTATATATATTAGCTTATAACAGGTAGACTAGAATATTTTTCCCATGCTGGCACATTTCACATGGCTAAAAGGCAAAGTACACTATATTTAAATGTCAGGAAAGACCACACTATGAATTACAAAGCCACTTAGGGTAAAAATACATTTTGTTGAACAATACAAAATAAAAGATAGACACAATTCATTGCTTTGAAGGTATTCAGATTTTTACCTTAAGCTTTTGAATATAATACCCCATTTTGCAGATCCATTTTGACTCACTGCTTGTTCTTATGTTGATTAGTTATCAGAGCCACAGATCTGTGTTAACATTAGTCAACCTTTTATCATTTTTGAATTACCAATAGTTTATCTCATCTCATTTTCAATCAAGAGTTAGATTAAGTCACCAGACTCCTACAGAGACTTGGTCTTTTTGTGAATTATCATAAAAGTCATCAAAATTTACTTTATTCACACAAAGAACTCATATTTTTCCTAAACTGGAGATATTAAGAAGAAATTCCCATAATGGGAGAAATTGTCTGATGATTTTGATATGCCTCTATCCATTTTGAAGTAATTGTTTTTCTTCTATCTACATAGTAATGTTCACAAACCAACACTAAACAGGTGATGAACTCCTCTCCCCATATCCAAGAAGAATATGATAATTCATTCCAAGCACATAAAACAGAATATCTAACTCTGTTTTTCAAGTACAAATACTTGATCTGTCATGGAAAACATTGTGAAAGAGGTAGAATCCTAGTTAACTGCTCTTTGCCTGCTACTTCAGAAATACTAGGAGAACATCCTGTAAGGTAATTGAAAGCTCACATTATTCCAGTATTATGGGAGTTACATGCTTTACACTTAAGACACAAGAGCACCATAAAAGGAAAAGTTCAAAAAGGTTCATTTTTTTCTTATGTTCCACATCTGCTGAAAAGTATATTTTTCCTGGCTGCCCAGAGGGGCTGTGGGGTCTCCTTCTCTGGAGACATTCAAAACTTGCCTGGATGCATTCCTGTGTGACCTGATCTAGATGCTCCTGCTCTTGCAGGGGGATTGGACTAGATCATCTCTCAAGGTCCCTTCCAATCTCCGGCATTCTGTAATTCTTTGAAAGGATTCAACCAGGTGAGTCGTGAGGAAACTCCACAGTTTCCATCTGTAAAATGGAAAAATTCTCAAATTTTCATTGAACTGAACTGAGATGAACTGACTGGATCACTGAGTTCAAAATAACATAAGGCAAAACTAAATAAGCTTCACCTTTTCATTCTGATGAGGTCATAAACCCTATTTCTTCTGTACACAAGTAAATTCTCCACATAGTCTCTCAGTACAAGCTAGATGGTAGATCTAATAGTCAAGCCTAAGAAGGCCTCTAGTAGCATATTTTCAAGTGTTTGCTCTCCAGTGCTTAATGGATATATGGGCTTTCTGCCCAATTTTTGGAGAGAGATACACTTCAGATGGTGCTGGTAAGAGTCATAACAGGGAACACAGATCTGCTGAAAGCTAGTCAATGGGAAACATCAGTGCTGGGGAATTGCTCGTTGTGTGTGATTCATTAAACAGTCGTTCCCCAAAACCCACACATACCCATATTGCTTTTCTGTTGGTACCATGAAGGTAGAGGCATACATTCCATTAAGTGCTCGGTCCAGCACAAAAATCACATTGAGTTATGCAGGCCAGTGTGCAGTGCAAACCTTGTCCCATTCCAACCCTGTCTGAAGCTCTTCACACCAAAGAAAGAATGAATTCCTAGACTCCTGCTTCTTTCTTCAAGATTCTTGTGGATGATATGGTGGAATTTTTGGGTTTATCTTCTCTTATAAAATAAACCACTTCTACAGACAATTATTTTAAATGGGGAATAAACTTAATGATTGGAACGACTCTACATTCTGTAGCTTTCATCTCAGATGGCTTGCAAAAATACTGTAACTCAGCAAGCATGACAAGTTTTGAAAACCGATTTTCTCTCTTTTGTTTCCAAAGAAAAAAGAAACAGAAGCATAAGTTTTCTTGGTATGCGTATTTGTACTAGTCTAAGTAAAAACTTTGTTACTAAAACCTCCAGTGTTTTGCACCTTCAGCTATGGAAACAGACTTGAGGGACCATGAGCTACAAATTCAGTAATAGGCTCCAATCCTCCACAGCCACTGCCTGCAGGCACAGAGCGCAGACTTTCTGTCTTCCCCAAGACACTTACATGACACAAGAGAAGAGGTGAGGAAATGAAAGATGTTGGAGGAAAAATATCTGGGGGCATATTTCTCAGTGTGAAAAAACAGCTGGAGGTCACACACTTGTAGCTCAATTTAAAAATAAACTACAGTCTGATAAGCTTTGTCTTTGTAAAACATCAGAAATATGAAAAATGCTAAAAAATGTTTAACAGATTTATATCTCTGTATACCTAAATCAGATATTCAGGTATATAATACTGAGTTAATAGAATAATATCAGGTAACAAAAAAGTATGGAGGCCAGTCTGGACAAGGCACTAAACAACCTGATCTAGTGGGAGGTGTCCATGCCTATGGCAGGAGAGTTGGAACCAGATGATCTTCAAGGACCCTTCCAACACAAACTATTCTATGATTCTCTGTACCTACTCTGCTAGCCAGCTGGATTACTGAAAAATGCTACATACATCCAAACAGAGAGTGAAAATGGCGCAAATCCAGGAATTCAAGAAATATCAATTATACCACTTTTATGACTTAGCAAAAAGTTACAGTTTTTTCTTGTTTTGCAGATAGCAAACTAGTACTGTGGTACATTTTCTAATTCTGAATGAGATAATCACTAGTACTTAAAAATTATTCTTCAAATCAGAGAAAAACTAGAGAAAATGGATGGAAATTGGTAGGACTGTAATCATGACTCATGTGAGACTGTAAGATTCAAAAATGTTTAGAGGGGACAAAATTCCATACACAGACAACTAATCAAGAATGCCAAATATTAATTTAATAAGCTTGTTTTTGCATTTAAGTGCTGAATATATAAATCAAATATTTAAATTACCATGCTTCCTCCATTGTCTCTTATAAAATATGAGAAACTGATGCACCAAGTGAAGCATTTTAGCTGAGAACAAATACAAATATGTTTAGATTTCTCTGTAGAAAAACAGAGCCCCAAATTTATGCTGCTGTACTGCCTCAATGATTTTCAGTTCTTACCAATGTTCTTAATGGTTCAATGAAGACAAATGCAGTTTTTATATTACCATGCCAAACAGTTTGTTAAAGTAGCTCAAGAGAGTGTTGTCTTGTGGTATTCAGCTCTTGCTCACTTTACGCAAAGGATCTATACACTTAAAGTTTCCTAAAGGCAAGGCTCAAAGTTGTCAAAGTTATGTTCTCACCCTGAAGACCACTAGTAATTGGCTGAAGCAGAAAGCATGGGAATTGCTGTGTCACAGGAAAGCATCCACTATAGCTGCTGTCAAATGGCACCACTTCAGCTATATGATGATGTAATTAAAAAAATAAATGTTTGCACTTCAAAGTTAACTGTTCAATAAGAAATGAACCAGTGAGTCAATCAATTATGTTAGCAAACTAAAAATAAGTACATATGAAAATCTTGGTGCTGATTTATTTCATTTTCACTAGCTTCCATGGGAAAAAGATCTATGGGAATGCTAAATAAAAAATCATTTGAAGTCTTTTTACTAGAACTTGGTTTGTAATTATTTTTAAAATAATCTCCCTCTTCATGAATTTACTTTCACAAAAATGTTGCAGTGTTAATTAACTCTGGTCATGCAAAGTATTTTGACCTCTTCATTTTCAGTGCCTGGTGGTTACTATGCCAATTAAGATCAATAAACATACTGGGTGAGGTGTCTTAGGGAGCAAAAGAGCAACTAAACCCAAAACAAATTTGTACCATCATAGTGACCACCACTTTGTTGCTTGAAAGTCTTGTCTGATAACACCCAGCAGCAATACCAGCACAGTTCCTACGCTACTTCTCCCAGTCTTCTTGTAGTATACTGTTAAAATTCTAAATGATACTGATGGATTTAAGCCAAGTTGCTACTCAGGATCACATGTTTAAGGCCAGGCTGGATGAGGTACTGAGCAACCTGGTCTAGTGGGAAGTGTTCCTGTCTATGGCAGGGGGGTTGGACCTAGATGATCTTAGAGGTCACTTCCAACACAAACCATTCTATGATTCTATTACAAGAAAAACAAAAAAACACACATAGGGTTAGGTCATGGGTTTACTAAAACTGTTATATAATAAAAAGGATAAAGAGAAAACCACACTTCTAATTGTATAGGTTGGTTTTTGCCTTAGGCATAATAATGTTTATTATATAAACATGTGATGGAGAAAAGACCCTGGTGAAGGAAAAATAGTGTTTTTCTTAGATGATCAGAAAGTCCCTGCAAGAAAAATGTAGGTTACTTGTTTGGATTCAGTATCTTAAGATTTGCTTATCATAACAATGCAGCAGTTCTAGAAGTACCTCCTTGTCTGCTAAAATTACATTTCAGTTGGGTTTTTTTCTTTTTTTTTCTTTATTAAAATATGTGATATTTCCCCACCTGAAAACAATTCTCATGTGGGATGCCCAGATATTTTTGAGATAGAAGAAGACATAATTCATGTCTTTTGGTGAAGTGAGAATTGATCATTCTAGAGAGAACTACTGCACTTTTTCAATAATGTGCTTTGGAAATCCCTCAGGAAGTTACTCTTAAAAACACATTTGGTTTAAAATACGCACAACAATATTCTCTCCCCAGATTCAGGTTTTGGCCATAAATCTTATATTCTTCTTTCTCAAAAAAGAACAAATGCATCAATTCAGTAGCATAGCTTTTAGTGGAGATTAAAACTGTTTGCCATGAATCTTTGAATATTTTTAGTCACTTAAGATAGATTGAGTATATGGCGCTTGGAGAATAAAATTTGCAGATATTTCTGCAGTTTCTTTTCAGAGGTATAGAAATGCTGTTAGGAACATTTACACTTGCAGATGTGTGTACATGCATCTTTGTTTGAATTCCCCTTATTTTCTCACTTTAGTGTTTTTTTGACACAGCTTTACTCTCCTTTATATCCAGCCCAAATGTACAAGGCTCATGCTGCTGGCAAAGACTACAGCAGTTATATCATAACTCATACCATAATTCACATGCTTTCAGCTTTTTACAGATGCTTTGTCTCATAGGTATGCAGGGAAAATATGCAAATAGCAGTAGAGCCATACAAGGCTCCATTTCTCACCCCCACTGGATCCACTTGGATGCAAAGTAACATCTTCAATGTTGCATACCATTTTATCACACAGAACAAAGGTTGAGATGACACTGAATAAACTTCAAAAATACACTAGAAAAAAAGGCAATGTAACTAAAAGGCAATGTATACAGATATATAGTTAAGTTTGATGCTATGAGTTCTAAAGGAAGAGAGGGTGAGGGGAAAAAAGAGCTGCTTTAAGATAACAATAAGTTACAAAAAGGAAAACACATGGAAAGGTTACAGCAAAGCATATGTCTGGGTTAAGGAAGATGAAAATGGTGAGAAAGAGCACAATCCCAGCACAGTATCACAGCCTTCATTTCTGCTTGGAAGCAAGAAATGAAGCTCTGACAACCTCTGAATTAGGTTATTTTCCTGTTCTTTTCTATATTTAAATTGTGTATTACGCATGTGTGATAATGTCATGGTTATTTGGAATAAAATCCATGAGATTCAGGTCAGAAATAACTCCTCGAATATAACTTGCCACTGGAGAAGCCACTTCTACACTGCCGACTCAGTTCCTCAGCCCTCTCAAATGAATTTATACAATTACATCTTATTCCCTGAGTATGCAATTAAGTGGTTAATTCAGACCTTTTTACCCACATAAAGCAGAACTTTGTTCCTAATAAACTGCTAAATCACTATTCCATTATCCTCAACAGGAGCCCTAACAACAGAAACTCACTTTAAAAAGTAGCATCCCTGTTATCTTATCGTATTAGAAGGCAGTCAAAATTGATCAAAATCAGAACATGACCCTCAACTCATTGACATACTGTGAATTCTGCACTATTTCAGCCCTGGTCTCGCTTGATAAAATGCCCCACTGAATATGTGCCCTAAGGAGTACGGTGAGCTGGGAGAATAAATAAAGGCAAAAGTGCACAGAAGGTCTACTCAGTACAGCCCATAACAGTATTCTCCAGATAAAGAATCATCGAGTTGCTAAGAGTCTCATTAGGCCTGACCTGTAAAGTCTACAGGGATGGGGCCTCCACCACCTCTCCGGGCGACCTATTCCAATATTCCACCAATTTCATGGTGAACAACCTCCTCTTCCTGATGTTTAATCTAAACCTGCCCTGCTCTGGTTTAAAACCATTGTGCCTTGTACTGTTATTACATGCTTTGATATCTGCCTTTTCTACCTCTTTTCTGAGATAAATGAGCTAATGCTCTCCCATAAAATTCCTTTAATTAACTAGCACATTCTCCTCTGCATATAGTGATCAAGAGAATACAGTGGTGGGATTTTATTTTATTTAAAATGCTTTCCAGAGCAAGTGACAACTGTCTCCTTAAAGTAGAACATCAAATGGTACCAATTTGCAAAATAATTGATTACCTATCTATCCTTGAATAATGATTACTTAATGTTCACTACAGTCAAATGTTGGGAAAAGGTTAAAACTGTTTTTACCCAGCTCCTACTCAGACACATTTCTGATTAGTTTTTCTTTTGTAACTTGTTTCTTCATTTCCAATGAGTAATGATGCCTTGCAAATATACCTTGTAGCTTTCTTTTATAAATAAATAAGTAATGCATTAAGCATTATTATAGGAGATTGTAAGTCTCTCACTTTAACTGAGAATGGAATATTTTAACATTTAGACTATCAGCTCAGCTTCAAATCTGTCTTCTTACAAATTATTTTAGAAGTAGGTCTATTAAGCATATAACAGCCATAGCGTATTCATAACAATCTCTAAAGATGATCTGCCCTAGTAGCTACATAAAAAGAATACTAAAAAAATTAAAATCTGTGTGCAGATCCAAGTTATTTAATCAATTGCCTTCTTTGCATGCAAAGACCAATTAGATACATGCAAACAAACACAGAGGAGAAGGCTCTTCCAAGGCATTAGTGACAAGCTGAGAATCTTTGTTAAATTACTGTTGCTGAGCAGTTCAGAAATGTAAACAGTTGCTCTGAGCTGGTCGCTATTAATACAAAGCTGAAAATGCAGAAATGCCTGAATGGATTGTCCTCAGTCTGCAAAGAAGACTAAAATCACACCATTACAGTGTCTGAATGGTGAACCATGATCCACAGCAGGGGCTGTTTTGGCCATCATCAGCTTCTCTGTTAGCTCTGTAGCCACAGGAAGTGAGCAGGACGATGTGGTGTGCAGCCAGCAGCTCTATCTTACGAGGCTCTAAATGTTTCCAACTTTCCCCCTTGCCTGACATAGGGTGCATCCATCAGGCCACTACTCTGTGAAAGCAAAGTGGGCTTTATACTTACGTTTTAAGATGCAGAAGGATTAGATATAGGCATTTTTTCCAAATCTGCATCCAGAAGTAATGCATGCGAGCTCTAGTGGGTAGTAAACAAGGTACTACCTCCACAATGACTGGAAAAACAATGAGTGACATATCAGACTGTAAAAAAATTCTTCTAAAAAACTGCATTTCACTTCAGTATCAAAGGCAGGCTGACACAGGCCTAATCCTTTTCAAAGCTGACTGACCAGTATCACCTAGAAATGTTATTGCAGATGTAAACCCACCTCCTCAGATCTACAGCTGAAACTCCCAGCAACTGGCCCATTACCATGGAAGCAGACAAAACTCATATGAAGAAGAAAACACTCTCTTTCAGCATTTGAGTTCCGGGAAATTTATCTCAGGCTATGTTCTACCTGGTTCATCTCCCAGGGAGAACATCATTGCCTCACAATTAGTCTCTGGACATAGCATACAAGAAAGACAGCTCAGTTTGCACAGTCTTAAAAAGCGGGTAAAATGATGAAGTGAGAAGCTTTATATCCACAAAACTTCCAATTTACTTTCACAGGGGATGGATTATTCTTGCCATGAAAGTGACAATGCATGAACATTAAGTAGGAAATTGAGTACTCTATGTCTTGCTTGCATTTTGTAATTGCCTGCTCTACATGTGCTGTTCTTTTTTGGTAGTTAGTAGTTTACCATTAGGAGGCACTGGATCATAGTGCTGATTATGTGTATTTTCCTTTCTTCTTTCAGAAATTAAAAAAGTGAAAAATAAAAACTTGAGAGGATATGCCATCATCTGCATCAGAGATTTCATGTATGCATGCTTTAGCTGCAATGATAAATACTTTATTAAATAAATAACTTTCATTGAGAAAAATTAAAAAGCACTGGCCCAACTGAGCACGAATTAACTACCTAATGTTGAAATATGGATAGTTCCATATAAACAAAAAGGTTTCCATGAAATGAGATCCATTATCATTTCCCATTTGGAATGCTAACAATTCGGTAAAGATTGTATTAGGTACTCTGTTTAGCAAAACATTTAAGTTACAGGACAGAAAAGCCAAAATATTTAACAGTACTAAAGCTTTAACATCTCTATATTTGGAGACCATTTTCTACTCTTGTGAAAATGTATCAATTCACATTTTTTCACATGCTGTATCTTCTAATTTAGATATTATTTATATATCTTTTCTATCGTTCCAGTTCTAATAATTTAAAAAATGAAGTTTAGTGAACTGGAACTGCACCATCAAGACAAAGTATCAAACAGCCTCCACCTTATCAAAGAAACTGCCCTTCCACACTCTAATCTTAAGCAGAGGAAAAATAACGGCTATTAGGATCAGAGCCTGCAGATAAAACACCTTGCTCTTGACTGCCATCATAGAGACAGACTGTCCATTAGGCAACAGCACAACTGAATTAGCAAGGGATACCAGTACTGCAAATCATACACAGTAACAAACGAAGAGCCAATGCAACCCTCAGGTACCAATGGAATGAACTCCCTCTGGGGAGCTAGGCTAAGCAACCCCTGACCGGATGAATCTTGAAAGCCTGTCTTCTACTGTAGCTCTCCGGAGCAAGGAGCACTCTTAGATGTTGCCATTCAAACTGCAAGCAAACAGCATGCGTGCTTTTACCCACTAGTTTGCACAAGAGGTAGAGTGGGTCAGCACATGTCAAGTACATGGTAACAACCCTGCCCTGTTGGGGAGCCTGCAGGACAACAAGGAAACCCCAGGAAACCATGCAGGCACCTGAGGTACCTCCCAGCATGAAATGGAGGTTAGCAGTATGAGACATATCAGCACGCTAAACAACATGAATAACGGGTTTGTATATTTACTTTCTCTTCTAAGGAAAAAAACCAAAACTAACCAACCAAGCAAAAACAAACACAAAGAAAAAACAGTGTTGAAGTGCACAGATTGTGATATTTTTCATTGACCCATGCAACCCTTCCAAAAGAATGTAAAAATTCTGTATCTTATTTCAGTCTTCTTAATGGCAGAAAGGCAAACGACATGACTACAAAGGATTTGTTGCAGAATTCGGCAACTTTGTGTCAATAATGGAAGCTGGGGCTATCCTAGTCTTCTTTTCCCTAGAAAAATTACACTCAGCATGTACTGTTGTGCTTCTATGTAGTAATTGATACAACATTATTACAGGGCCTAGAAAGCACATTTCAGAATACTTCATTGGAGGACAAGAATTAAAACTGAATTTAAAAAAAATAAAATTATGTCACCTCCCATTTCCATGGGAACATTAGTTAAAAGTAAGTTAAACTCAGTAATAGCATCATTGACATGAAAACTCCACATCTTGCAGACACAGTCATGTTAAAGTAAGATCAAGTTCATAATCCCATCAATAATCAAATACATTTTCATCCAAAACTACCACACACCCAGTTATCTCATCATCTTTCCCTTCTCACAGAGATCCCTTCTGTGAACAGAACAAGAGATAAAAAACCCTTGACCTCTAACCCTGCAGAAGGGGGAAAAAGGGTTTGATTTTCTGTCGGGGACTAAAGTTCTGACTTACACAAAATAGCTGACACAGGAATACCAGACTCCTGAAGCAAAAGTTGTTTTCTTTTTCCAGATAACATAATGATTCTTTCACAATATTTTTATTTAGACAATAAAGTAACTCAAAATTTTATATGCACAATATTTTTGTCCTGTGCAACAGGGAGAGGACACCTAGTGGTGATCCATGATCATTAGGGTTGGTAGGGTGTAAGCAGGAGATGAAATTTTTAAGACAAGACTTGATTTGTCAAAGCTCTTACACAACTTACTTAATTTTCACGGACTTTAATAAGACTTAACATTCAGATAAGCTTTTATTTATGAGCTTTTCTGAATCAGTGTTACCAGGATCATTGGAAATAAAATAGTCAAAAGCTCATAAATATGTCTCATTAAGTACTAGAGCTTTAGCAAAAAGATAGAATGGATATCAACACTTATGGGGGCTCATAAACTTTGAAAAGATTTGGCAAAATGTAAAGGAGATTTCAGAGTAAGCCAAACTATAAGACATGGCTGCAATTTATGATTATTGCATCTGTTACTAGATTCTTTTTTCCAAAACATAACTTTAGTGCACATCTTGCAATAACCATTAGACACTTTATAATTGGTTCTAATTATATACAACCACACTTCTCAGAATAAGTTTTGTAAGTACCACTTCTGTTTACTCATGTATCTACCAGGTCTTGTCCTGTGATTAGAACAGCTGTAAGCAAAGCTACTAAGCTCACACTTGGAAGTTATCACTTGGAAAAGATAAAATTTAAATTTGTATCCTAGGCAGTTGCAAGCCAAAGTGGCATTCCATCTGATATGTAACAATGTATTTATTCCTAGTTGTTCATATTTTCTATTTTTCCGTTATCTATGAGCACATTTAACTAAGAATATCTTACTATTTGTATGCAAAACTACATAAAATGTTCAGGGGTCAGCTGCTTGAGTAGTTGCATATGATTGAAAATTAAAGCTCATTACTTTTAGAAACCTATGCTAAAAAAGAAAAAAAAAATCCAAAACAGGCTCATTGTCAGAAATTATGCAAAAGCATAATTTATCTAATCACCAACTTAACAATATTTTTTTCTTGCATATTATATTAGTATTGCTTTGTTTAAATAAGTATATGATCTATTTGGTATTACAGATAAAAAGTGGGTTTAAGACAGTGTGAATTGGCAAATTCAGTGAATTAATTCCTGTCAGCAAATCTCCTGCCCCTTTGTCACAGTGCTTATTCATATTTCCACTAAGTCATTCACTTGGATAGGCTGGTAACATCAGACTGATATGAATGTATCAAACAGATTTTATATATATTGCTCCACAGGCTATTACTCTGTTCCCTCATAACAGTTAGAGAGAAAGCTTCTGCAGTGCATACATTTACTTCAGTATTTTTCTATGTATCTGATAGCAGCTTGATCTTGTTTTAGCTTATTTAAATGATGTGGAAACAAATTAAGAGAAAGAACTGTGTTTCACTTGTTTCATATGAAAATATTTTAAATTTTTGCCTATTCAACTTAAAGTTCAGAATACCAACCTAATGAAGTCCAGGTATGTGATAGTTAAAAAAAAAATGCTTAAACAATTCCAGCCTGCCTTTTCTATTGGAGGACATATAAATACCTCAATGGGATTAACAGACTTATTATGCAACCTGGTTTTTACTTTAATCAGTTATCTGTGAATTATCCTCTTGGCATGTTACAAAGTTTGCTGCCTGTCCTCTCAGTATTTTTAACATAATGCTGATTATTCTGGATCCAAATACATAGCATTTCACATTTATCTGCACCACAGTTAAAATTGACGTGTCAGTAGACCTGTCACTATTAAATGCTTTTAACCACATATAATTTGTCCTCAGTTCCGTATCATAAAAATTAAGTTGCTCCCTGTTGAGCATGTGCAAACACACGCATTACAGAAAAGATCAACATCAGTAGCAAAGGTGTCACCCCCATGGGATCATCTCAACTTTCATTTCCTAATTCAGAAGAGTTCCTACACAGTTTTGGGGTTTTTTTTGCTGTAAAACATTGCAATGCTATGATAGGAAAAATTTTTCAGAGTAAAAATTGATCAATGTGAAGAGCAGGCACACAAGTTACATGAAAAATAATAATCAACCACTGTGATAACAAAAGTCAAATAGCAAATCCATGACTACCTTCATTTCTGGTATGAGGAAATTGCTAACCAAACGAACAAAATATTTTTTTCTTCCACAAATGTAATTTTGGGATTTATCAGAGCCTGATTCAGCCCACACATTCATCACTATTTCCTCATGTTCTAACAGACATCCAACATCTTTTTTAAAAGCGGTCAAGGAGCTTCTTTCTGCTTTATTGCAGCTCAACCCAACCCAGAAAAAAAATAATAATAATTTAGATCGTTTTTCACCTTCCTGAGAAGATCAAGGGAGCACTATTATGTATTGTCATACACAAAAAGATGGACTCTACTTATGTTTCAGTACTTGCCAAATAGAGTTTTACATGAAAGATTTCACAAATCTTACTAGTGGAATCAAAAGTGAGGCTGCAATCAAGCCACCATTAGCAAAAGATTAAATGGTCCAAATATCAGTTACTACTGGTTTGGACCACATCCTCTGTTCCCTTCTCATCCCATGTAGTGGTCAACTATTTTTCATTTAGAATACCTGGTTTTTCTTTGACAACTGATGGAAAGGGAGGGAGGGAGGAATGGGAAGGTATTAATTTCTCTGCTTAGTAAGGCTTTACAGTGGCAAGCTATTAACTCAAGCTGCCAGAAAGTAATGACGTTGAATGGAATTCAGAAGGTTGTCTCTCTGTAAAGCACAGATGAGACAAAAGCACAGCTTTATGGTAAAACTTCAAAACATGTTTAGTTAAATTGAAAAACTGCAGTGCTGTATTTCTTTGTAAAACACATAGTTACACTGCATTACAGGGAGGTAAAAATAAGTACAATATATAAAAAACAGTAACAAAAAATAATTTCCAACTTCAGGAACTTTCAAAGAGACAAATACAAATTTCTGAGACTTCTATACTTAGTATCATGCAGCATCATGCCATTTTGAAATGTAATCTGACTGTATTTATGAGATATCTTTGCATTTAGGCTTCTGTTAAAACAGAAAGAGAATTTAATACTGTAGATAAACAGAAGAAAAGGCACTAGAAATGGCAGTACATCATGCTTTGATATTTAAGTAAATAATTTTTATCAGAGTAGGTAAATAAATTTATGTAAAGCTATTTCAGTAGTGCATCTATGAAAATTACGAAAATACTTCACAACATAATTCTTGTTACACCTGCTGCAAGAAAGGTTTAGAAAACAGCAGTTATTTTCTTCATGTTTTTAGCACTTCCTTTTAAAGTATATTATGATATTTATAACTACAGAAATGAGGACAAGCAAGAAATTAAATGACTGAATCATGGTGCTCTGAGCCAAAGCATTAAACACTTCCTAGACATGAGCATGCCAAAGTAGGGAATGCTATAATTTCTTGGAAAAATCACCATGCCAAATTAGCAGACAGAACAAGGTCACATCTGGAAATAGTGGACTTTACAGTTTAGAATGCATTGACTCAAAATCTGAACTACCAATTTTTTATCAAGTTCATTATCTGATATATTCAGTGCTCATTCAGGCTTCAAATGAGCATTGTAGGAAATCTACTCAATTTTAAATGGTTTTGATTTCTCTTGATATAGAAAAATGTATAAAATGTTTTTTTTAATTCTCTGTGATTACAAGAGTAATCACTTTGGAAGTTTAAGTGCTAGTCACCAAAGCCAAATGTAGATTAAGGTGGATGCTGAAATTTCTAGTATTCTGAACAGAAATCCATCTATGCTTATTGTGTTGATCATGCTAAACATATTTTTGGTCTTTGTTGTTAGCAGAGAGAAGATAGTTACTCTGTATTTTTTTTTTTTTTCAAAAAGGCTTTTCTACTGGCATCTGTATGTAATTACACTAATTGGAGACTAAAAATTCTTTATTCCATTCTTCTTCTTTTGTAGCTCTTAAGAGAGACAAGCATAGTTGTTTGTAGGAAGAAGATCTTAGTTAGTGATGTTATCACCATATAACTCTTACCTCTTCCCACTGGTGTATGTATCTAATCAGTCTTGAAAGGCGTAATAAACGTAACAGGCTGAGGATTTTTGTAAATCTCACAATACGAAGTGCTCTTGCTGTCTTGTAAACCTCTGAATCCATTCCTTTTTCTACAATGAGAAAGATATAATCCACTGGTATTGATGAGATGAAGTCAACCACAAACCAGCTTTTTAAGTAATTCATCTTAATGATTTTAGGGTCCAGTATTATTTCAGAGCTGTCTTCATTTACAGTCCCAGTTCTAAAATTCATGATCAAGTCCAATAGAAAAACAGTGTCTGATGCCACATTGAAAATAATCCAAGGTGTTGTTGTTTGTTCTGTGAAGAATGTGATTCCAACTGGTATAATGACAAGGTTTCCAACCATCATTATGAGCATAATTAAGTCCCAGTAAAACCTTAAAAAAAAAAGGGAGAAAAAGAATGGTTGGTGAACTGTGGTAAAATAAAGTTAGAAAAAGGGTCTCAATCAAGTCTTCAACTTCACCTCAAGGTACTTAAATATTTTGTTGATGCTAAGAAAACTGATCGATTTAACTCATTCAATATATTCACAGTTAGTAGAGAACAAGAAGCAATTAATACATTTCATTATGTTCCTTCCTTCTCAAGAAGGATTAAGACAGTACTATGGCTTATCACTTCATGGCATATTTGAAAAGTGTGCATGTCTAGTACTCAGTACAATTCTCCAGACTCATGTCAAAACCAATTAGTGGGTTTATAGAACTAAAACCAATGTCTGGTACCAATCAGAATTGCTTTAGCAATGCAGTATTTTTTTAAGGCTTCCATCCAAATATCTAACAGATAACATATTAAATGTAAGTACCTCTTTACAAATGTGCTCATACCATTACAAAGCTGGCATAAAATTATAGAAAAAAATAACAAACTAAACACTAAAGCAAAAAACAGGAAGAAAAATTAGATAATATCCAAACCTTCATCCACTTTTACAACCCAAATTGAACTATTAAACAGTTTTACCACCTTAGAGTCTGTTTTCCTTCATAGATAGCTAAGAAGCCTAGAGAATAGCTGCAACTTGCATAGTATAAAGTGGGTATCGCATTTTACCATTTTGCTCCAGAAGTATCTAAAGGCTCCCTCTAATACTGTTGGAATGCTGCTAACACAATGGTAGGCTGAGCCAGACTCATAACATTACTATCTGTTACAAAACTGGTGAGTAGATCTAAATGTTGCATAGAGAATATAAGTCTACTGTGATCAGAGATTTCCAGGGGGTGGTAGTGTATACTCAATAGATTTTAAGAAAATTATTATAACTCCTAAATGTTAAATTGTCAAAGAAAGTAATTCTGTTCAGTAAAAGAACTGCAGCTAACCTTGAGAAGGCCTGAACGCAATACAGGACCTGTTGTTCTGTTTCAGAATATGACCTAATCAACTAAACTTGATTTGGAGAAGCATGGAAACCATTCAATAGCAGTTCCTCATGGACTCATTAGTCTTTCTAAAAGTCTAGAAGCAGAAATGTCTCCACAACTATGTCCCTGTTCTAACTTTGAACGACAGTGGAGCCCTGCAGAGTGCACTTGTGATGACATGTTACCAGCACACCACTCCACCACCAACTTCCAGGGCACTTACACCACTTCTATCACACTCGCACCAGCCTCCTGCCATGCAGCTAACATCTTCATCTTGGTAGAAGCTCAAGCAAACAACAGTTAAAACACTGTGGCTTTACATTTCTGACTCATTAGTTTTTGCTTGCAGAGAGCATATGGATAACATCAGATTTCAGAGACTGAATCTTGTATTCACCAGATGATACAGGCTTACAGTTTCCCTTTGTTCCATGTTTATCTGTAAAAATTTATCTGTAAACAATCTTTTTTAAAATTTATTATCTCAGATTATAAACAATTAAATGTCCCTGTAAAACATATCCAAGAAAGAGTAGCAGAGAACTGACAAGGGCATAAAAATTCCCAGTTTTAAAATTCTTTATTCCAAGATAAACGTAGACGTTAGGTTTGACTATCATGTGAGAGCAGCTTGTAAAGTCCATTTAACTGGTATGCAGAAATTGCACAAAATAGACTTTATACAAGTAATTCCTGTGCACCAAAATGCAATTTATGTCTTACACATTTTCAGACTTAAAATAAATGTGATTAAGTGCTATAAACATTTTTTACCCAGTCTCTATGCAGTTTTGCTAGCAAGTGATGGTATTCATCATATCCATACTTTATCTGGCAAAAACATCATGTTTTATCTTTTAAAATTCATGTAATGGGTTTCTTGCTGTGCTGGATTCCTTTTCAATAATCTTGATGGAAGTACTAAGTTCATGTATCACTTCTGCAGTTATCTGCAGATACAATTGCCACTAACACTTTTACAATGCTATTGACCAAAATATTTCACAAAACTGTTCTTGTCTCCAGAGAATCCTGAAAATGAGTGGAGAACAACAAGGTAACAATCAGTGTACTTGTATCTGTGTCTCTTGCCTAAGCAGAGTATTCCAGATTGACCTCTACATTTCACTAGCACAGGGAATAGTTATGCAACCAAGGCCAACCAAAGCTGCACAACAACCAGCCAACCAGCCAACATAAAATATAATTCAGATCCAGGTGTTTTTATCCTGCAGTAATCCATGGCTTAAAGGATCGTCATGTACTGTGATTATGCAAAACACACTGGAGATCCTGATGTTCAATGTCAGGAAAGGTGGTAGCTTCAGGGTTTCAGCAATACAACAAGACGGAATGCTGAGGACTCAGAGCTTGTATGAGCATTTTGTTTTTATCCCACTCTAAGCTGATTAGTTAGTAAGATAAAATCTTATTATATTATTATTTATTTTTCATTTGGAAGTGAATCAGACATCATCTTTTTAGGATAATGTTTTCAAATGCCGTTCTGTTGGCCATGTTACATAATATTTCCCTTTCAGGTGAGAAAAAACTAGATGCAACTCCCTGAACTGTCCTTCTATGACCTGTGCAGAGCAAGTAATAAATTGTGCTCCTTGCCTACCAGTTCAGAACATCCAACTATTCATGTAAGAAAGAGCAAGCTGAAAATCTTCACAAGATAGTGCAAAGAGCCGAGACACAGAGGTAGTCCTTTGCCTCAAGCTCTATTAAGCTTTATTTATTTATTTTTGTTACTCACCCTCCCCCCATGAAGGTGGTTATAAATGTAAAATTAAAGTCTCAAGAGTTACAGATTTGTATAAGACATTCTAAAACATTGAAAAAAAGCTAGGGAGAAGTCCATTATACCAAATTTTTGAGCAGGAGGAAAAGAAAAAGAAGAGCCTGGAGGTAATGAGATCTTTCAGAGTTCATAATCAGAAGCAAGAACTGACCTTAGCCCCACAGCAAACAGCTATACTGTTTTTACTGCTCCTCTGAAGCTAACTCCACACAGTACTGCCAGTAGCCATTAACTGAAGGTACAAAGGTCAGCACGGAGCTGCTCTGAGCTATTCCTGAAATTACTTAAATGCTTCTGAATTACTTAGAGATTTATTATCTCTAAGTGAAAGTATTAAAAATGTACAAGAAAACTGTTATAAATTACATTTTTTTCTAAATTTTAAAATATTACACAGAATTTTTTTTCTTTTTTAAATCACCCTAATTCTTACTTTGGCACTCCCAAACAAAATTATTTCGATTCGCAGCCCTCTTTCAGTCATGTTTTCACCTGCAATTTATTCACTATCCTTTCAAAACTTAGAGTAATAACACAGTGGGTTTTACAGCTCTGGAACACAGCTTTGGTATTTTTTTTATTGCCACATGCTATCTTGGATAACATGGACAGTTTGAAATGAGTGCCTACCCAAGCAGTGATAAAGAACTATTTAGTATTAATTAATCAATGTCTGTACTAAGCTTAATAATGTAAGGCACCATAAATTCCAACAGGTATTTCGTGTTTCACTTTATGCATCAAACTCAAAGAAAACTAATTCTTAAAGAAGGAAATTTCCGCCCTATATTAGTTCATTTGCTGCATAATTTGCTGCGTACATAGCTGTGTAAGACATCATTCAGATTTGCTTTCATTTCACTACATTACATCCATATTGACCCAGGTGAAGTTTTCATGGTCTCACAAAACACACAGCAGAGACAACAGGGTGCTAAGGCACTGGGTGCTGTGACTTAAGAAGACAGAGCAGTTAGGGATTTCCTTTAGTTTTACAGGTTTCCAGAAAGATCATAGAAATCTGATTATTTAATAGAAAAGAACATCATATCAATAAAATTGCAGGAAATTCAGCCAAAAGTGTTCATCAGCCATGTTGTAAAGTGGAAGTCTTTGAGAAAGATACTCATTTAAGTTGCACGTAAAATATCTTTCAAAGCAAACCTGATGCATCAGAGACAAGATTTTACACATTCAGAGAACTAGGAACTGCAAAAAATTTTCACATTGCTTTTCTTCAGTTAAATATTTTGATTGACTAGCAGATGCTCAGTGAAATGAACACTGACTTTTTTATCTCACCTTTAAACACAGCTTCTCTGCCTTCTACTTCAATGGTTCATCAATTCACCTAACAGAGAATTCAATGTGCTACACAAAACAAAAAAATCTATGCAGAAGTAACAGTAATTTAAAACTTTATTACAACATATTGTAACAAGTGCTAAAATTGGTATTAACCTTGTCATAAATTGATTCTCATAAGACATGCCATCTTACTCTTTCTGTAGTTGAATATATTATTCTTTTATGAAGAGAGATCAATCTGAAAACATCTTCAATTTGCATATCACAGGGATGCGTTGGAAAGGACCAGAGAATGTAGACGGGAGAGCTTTCTCCAGGGCACCCAAACTGTTTTCATGATTGCACAGGTGTCTGTGCTTGAAAACTTTCTGAAAAATCATCACTTTTTTTTTTTCACAACTTGAAAGTGAGGATATCCCCTTCTGCCCAGCTATTCATTTTCATTCTGCGCGTCTGTCTCTCACACATACACATGTAAAGTATGCTCCTTCTGAGGAAAAAGGCATACAAAAGATCCCTCCAATTTTAACATAAAACTTTGCATTCAACATCTTCCATGTAACAAGTTGTGCTTAAATATTGCAAATTTATTTTGAAGCACTTCCATGATCTCGGCTCATGAAGTTTTGAGGTTTAAATTCCCAGCCTTAGAATTTACTATAACATGTCTGTGTGATCACAGTAATACATTGAATTAACACATCAATTGCTACTTATTTACATTGGCCAGTATTGTTCTAGCAGACAGGTTACTTCTGCAGTTGTGTTGTCTTTATGTATAGATAAAACTTTCCTCATCTTAATATTCTTAATTTTGCAAAGTTTCAGGGTGACAAAAAGTCATGTATGATTTTTTAATTCTGTTTTTAAGAGATAAGCTGTTCTCCTCAGATTCTTGATTTATTCCTTACTCTTCTCTGTTTCTGGTCTGACCACTTTTAGCATAGGTTAAGTAAAAACAAATGAGGAATATAGTTCAGCTGAAGTAGGATCCCATCTGTGGCTCATTCCTTTCAATAGTAAAGTCTGCACTACAGTAGAGTATTAAAAGCATCTCCTACACTTCAAGCACTGAGATTCAAGGGCAGATATATTAAGAAGTAGAAGACTATGACCTTCTACTGTAATTTTCTCAGGTGAAAATTACATCAATAATTGATCTTGTTCAACTTAAAATATGAACCTATGAGCCTAATGATCTTCCATTGATTTTGCTAGGTGATCTGCTGTAGTAGCAGAAAGGCTTTCTCTGCCTGTCTTGGGAATGATCAGTCTGGGATGAGGCAGAGGCTGGTGCTCTGAAAATTCAGTTTCTCTGTCCAAATTGTGAGGAGTAGTGTACCTTGGAATGTTCCAGCATAATGGTTTCACCTTTATTCTGACTAAAAGTGATTTTAATTTGATTTCAGACTTATACTGAAGTCCTTCTCTTCAAGGTTAGCCACATGTACTTAGAGATACAATTTAAGTTCCTCTCTGATTTTTTTAAAATATTGATGCAACTTCCTATCTGTTAGCAGAATAATAATTCAAAGCAACACTATTTTTTTCATATAGCCATAGAATGTATCTAAAAGTTACAAACTCTCACAATTTAAAATAGATTTCATGAGTTTTATCTGATAACTAAACACACTTTGTATTGTGTAGATTTTCAATTTGTTGCTCAGTTGTGATTCTCTACAAGAGACAGGTGATTGGATAAATGCATCTCTCAGGGGACCTAAGCAGAGACCAGTGAAACCAATGAACATCAATTTACTAGTTTTAAAAGGCTAGAGCAACTGGTTTGGTTTAAAGACTGAGTGCTTCAAATGTTTGATTATTACAAACAAAAATCATTACACTAGTATAAAAGTGTATATGTATTTTCAGTATAGTCAATTAATATTTAAGAAGTGCACATTTTATCAAGAGATTTTTAATTCAGTAGCCTCAGAATTTAATTTTTAATGCAGTAGCCTTTATCTCAGCTCTTTATATTATTTTACACACATTAACCAATTAAGTCTTAGATTATTAAGAAACAAAGTACAGAAGTGATGTTGTCCTCGCTGCTTATGGGAAGGGTGGAAGGAAAGGACAAAGAGAGATTTATGTAATATGGCAATATTATTTATTGATGAGTCTCTTTGGTTTTAGCCAATAATCTCCTACCACAATTGCTTCAATACAGCTATGTTTGCAGTTGCTTTTCCTCCAGAGAAACTTATTAAACTAAAGAAGAAAGAATTCAAGCCTGACTTCCACCTAACTTTGTGCAGTGTCAGTAGAGCTCTGGATACTGCTTTTGCACTCCTACATCTTTACACAGTTTCTCCTTTTCCAGCCTTATTCCTCATTGAAAAAGCAAGGTGGCTCTCCTCTCCAGATACCGACCAGATAGGAAAAAGTGCTGATTAAGAGTCAGGACTCAAAAATGCCTTATTTCCTGGAAGAAGTTTAATATGTCTATGCTCATCTGCATGGTGATCAAAGTAAGCATATTTAAAATAATCAAGACTGCTTCTGCACCAATGCACATCACAGAATGTGTATCTTCATCAAATTTACTCTGCCTGTTCAAATGATTAGAATATATATAGCCTTTCACTATCAGGCAACATTTTGTTTAGGGACTCCACTGATTTGCTTTAGTTTCTAATTACCAACCAATTGCAAATTCCACATTCTTTAAGCATCAGTAAATTTCTGTAGTGGATCACTAAAAAATATTTGCATTCTCAAATTAGAAATGACCACTTTACAGACATGAGAAAAAGTTTGAAAAAGACAGATCTAAAAATAATTCCACTGCAAACTATTCTTGTATCTCATGTTGGCACACTTGCATTAAGAATTTTGTAGTGACAGTAATTTTAAAAGTGCCATTTAGAAACATGACATTTAGGATGCTTCCATACTAAATGAAAATTCAAAGGCTTAAATTGAGAGAAGCCTTTTATAATTTTTCTCAACAAAGCGTCATGTAAAAAGGAAAGAAATTTAACTCGCATCTCCCTTTTAAAACCAGGAACCCAGACATTATCACATAACATTCTTAATATTTTTTTACAGTTCAATCTCTCAGTTATGAGTTTAATCTTTAAAGTTTTTCTGATGGAAAAAGGATCTTTTTCTCTATTTATCATCAGATGATGGGGAAGATGTTGCCCAGTAGCTACTACAGACCACATTAATGCCTAGGAAAATGTGCACTTGCAGCCAAGAAGGCCAGCCAAATATCAGGTTGCATCAAGAGGAGTGTGACCACAGGTCAAGAGAGGTGATTTTGCCCCTCTACTCAACTCTTGTGAGACCCCACCTGCAGTACTGTGTCCAGTTCTGGAGCCCTCAACATAAGAAGGACATTGCCCTGTTGGAGCAGGTCCAGAGGAGGGCCACGAAGATGGTCAAAGGGCTGAAGCAACTGCCTTATGAAGACAGGTTGAAGAAGTTGGGGTTGTTTAGCCTTGAGAAGAGAAGGCTCAGGGGGACCGCACAGTAACTTATCAGTACCTGAAGGGGGTCTACAGAAAGGCAGGGGTAGCACTTTTTAATAAGATAAGTGATGGGAGAACTAGAAATAATGGATACAAATTGGAAAGGGCAGATTCAGCTCAGACATAAAAAAGAAATTCTTTACAGTGAGGGTGGTGAAATGCTGGAACAGGTTGCCCAGAGAGGTTGTGGATGCCCCCTCTCTTGAGGTGTTTGAGGCCATGCTGGATAAGGCACTGAGCAGCCTGATCTAGTGGGAGGTGTCCCTGCCTATGGCAGGGGGATGGAACTCGATGATCTTTAAGGTCCCTTCCAACCTATCCTATTGTATGATTCTATGAAAATGCATTTAACTTTTCCCATTTAGCTTGGGGGAAGCTAAGCCCAGGATCTTCCCCCTCTTGGAAATTTGTTACCTGCAAGGCATATAGTGTGTTCTGAAGTGAGGTACGGTGCTGGCACGTTCTCCTTCTCTAAACAAATTCAAACTACAGCAGGAACCAAATCCTTCAGTCCTGAAAGGCAACCACTAGACTGGAGAGGCATTCTAATTTTTTTGCTTCATTGCAACACAACCACTCTGAGTGGTGATGTTGAAAGTATCCATGCCAGAAGTGCTATGCAAAGTAGATGTGCAGGTTCAAATCCTATCCAGCAAAGGATGGAAATCACTCTACACTTTCACCAGTTGTGAGTTCTGTGCAGACACAGGAGACATTCAGGTACATGCTCAAATATGCACAGTGAAAAATTCTATTGGTATGATTACTGAATTGTTATTTTATTAATTTTCTTAACTGAATTCATGGTACCAATTTATCCAAACATTAACGAATGGAAAATACAATGTATACAACACAAAATATTTTAAGAAATCAAAGTAATCTACTGCAAGCTTTTCCCATGCATATTTATTATGAACCCCTTTTTCCAGGGTGGAACACCTGGGAGCACTGCACAAATAAGCAGAATTGGAAGAAGATTTCCCAGCTAGGAAGTTCAATGTTCAGCTTTACCATTATCTTGCAATATATAATTTCACACTTCATCACTAAACCACCTGTCCCTACCAAAATTAAATGCAGTTCTTGTAGATTTCTTATTCCACCAGCCATATTCAGAAATCGCCATTTTTTCATTATTCCACTTGTATCCACCTCTCTGCTAGCCATTTGTTTTTCACAATATTTAAGCAGATGCAATGAAATTTTAACATTTCTTTAAGAATTCCTGATTTACATACTGCACATTTGAATTTTGCCATCCTTTTGATAGCACAGCGCTCAGCCTGCCTTGCCAAAACAGGTCAACTAATTATGCTGCCAGACAGAGCAGTGATCAGATAGACCTGATACTTGTTCAGAATAAAAAGGAAAATCCAGAGAAGCAAACAAGGCAAACAAGAGAATATAAGATGTAAAAAGATGCTCTGTTTACTACCTTAAGTTACAAGGATCTTGTTAGTTTTACCTCTGTTCCTGTTGTCATCTTCTCATGCTGTTTATCCTATAATGCTCCACCAAGCACCACACAAGCAGGCTGGAATAAAATCTTATGTGCTGCCCTTGTGAGTACCTCAGCAAAGGATGGAGAATTGGATTACAAACCAGGTTTCCACCTCTGACATTTTGTAAGCATTGGTCAGTATAACAGATGTGGTTGCTCAGTGGTCCTTTTGCAAATTAATTCAGCATAAGGAAAGAGGTTTTTCTACTACTTTAGTTATTCTTAAAAAAGCAAACAATCAAATGCCTTCCAAAAAACACTTAACAAAACAAATCAGCTAATTATGCTGAGAGACAGAGCAGTGATCAGGCAGACCTGATATTTACTTGTTCAGAATAAAAGGGAAAATCCAGAAAAGCAAACCAAGTGAAATTTTTTTTTTAAATCTTCAAAACAGGAGATAATCTGCAATGTCAAGCTCTCCAAGAAATTGCCTTTATATGCAATGAGGAATTTATACTTCCAGTAAACCTTGGCTAGCTGCAGGACTGCAGGTCATATCTGCCCCTTAGTCATTAAAAACAGAGGATCCACTAAACTTTGTCACAGATACACCAGCACTAAAATAGGTGGTCAAGATCCATTTCTAAAAACAATGTGCATTAAATTTACAAACTGTGTTGAGAGTATTTATTAAACTATGTCAGGTATTTTGCTTGAAATACACTTATTAGTTATTTTGGTCCCACGAATTAGTTGTTGAGCCACTGACAAACTATTTGTTACCAATATAGAGATTAACTTAAAATTCTAAAATTCTAATCTCTCTTCATTGAAGCAGATCATCCAAATAAGAGCTCTTACAAAATAAGTAATATTAGATGATTTTTCCTACATTGTCTACATTTTTTTTTAAAAAAAAAGAAGTCATCACTTTATGCTTGAGAAAAATATGTCAGCTTTCAGCTCAAAAAATAAAAGATTGATAAAGATACTAAGTTCTGAAATTTCATTCAAGCTTAACCACAGGCTTTGTTGTATGCTTCAACTATAAATATTTATCAGAAAAAATATAAAAGGGAATTATTTAATAATCTACTTAACCTCTTTATGTTTTGGTAGAGTGTTTTGCTTTCAACAGTTGACTTTGAAGTTTCTTGATAAAAAATGTCTTGTTCTCCAGTCTTCAGGCTTTCAAACAAAGTAGTTCATATTTCTTAACAATGGCATGTCCTCGTGCTGCTCTCCAGATCAGTCACACAGTACAGGTTAAGGGTGACTGGGGAAAATGTTCGTCTGCAAGTAAAACTGCCTACAATCATAGCCACGGATAAGCACCTCCAAAATTAGCACTCAAAGAAACTTTGGTGAGGAACCTATGACCTGAACTATAAACAACAGCAAAAGCACCAAGAAAGTGATTTACTCCCATACATACACATGACAGTTGCTTTGATACAGTAAAAGAGAAAGAGCTTCCCTTTACCATGGTGAATAAAACACCAGATGTCCATCTTTATCCTTCATCCATCTTCACTCAAAATGAAGTTGCCTAAATGTAATAAATAGGTTTCTGGCTTTGCACAGATGAAAAAAATTTACTTTGGAGATCTCAGAAGAGGTTTTAGACACAAGCCAATATCCCTCAGAAAAACAAAATTGAATTTAGATAAATATTTATGTTTTGTTTTTGAATGGCAGTGAGTTATGAACTATTCAACCACATTTAAGCTAAAGATAAAATAATTAGAACAGCCAAATAGATGTAACAATTCAATGTTGGAGAACAGCAAGAAATCGACGAGGGAAAATAATTTACATAACTTTTCATCATAATCTAAAATATTGATCTGTAAACTGCAAATAAAAATACATAATATGGCAGGAATGGAGCAAATTTAAATTATTCTGATGCAGTAGTTCTGTAAATGTATACCATCCATGAGTGACATTTTTTTAAAAATCAATTTTACCATTTACGATTCCTTATGGCTAGAGTTTTGAAAGATGTTCAGAGTCCAGATGCCTACAAGTATCTAGGTCCCTAGCTCATTCTAAAATCCAAAAATAGACAGGCTCCTGACTTCCATCTCAGATCTGCATCAAACATCCTATAGATTTACACACTCTGTGTAAAGAACTGAGTAAAACCACCATTTTCAAAGCTTTTCCAGAAAAGTTTTCACTGGAAATACAAAATCAAGTAAAATATCATATTCCACTTGCTCATTTTGCCAGTGGCATAAAATCAGCATTTACATTTTATGTTGAGTGGCTATTCAGTGACGCTTTGTGGAATTACAAGTCAGTAACCTCAGCAGGAACATCTGCTGCCGTTTTATGCAGATTCATAGGTGCCTATGTTCCTGGGCTATAAAGGCAGCTCTTCTTCCCTGAATTAAGTCTGAATTCTGTTCTGCTGTGAGGAACAAATGTAGGGAGCTGACATTCACTGCAGCTCTCCCATTGCTTCCACATAAAAATAAATTTGGTCGAGCTGGTAGAGAATGTGAAAGCTGGGTGCAGCTCAGGAATGACAGAAACAATCATGGTCACGTCAAGCAATGTTCACGCAGTCCTGGG
Source organism: Turnix velox (assembly GCA_013400935.1). Classification (NCBI taxonomy): domain Eukaryota; kingdom Metazoa; phylum Chordata; class Aves; order Charadriiformes; family Turnicidae; genus Turnix; species Turnix velox. The sequence goes on along the minus strand of VZTY01012327.1, from coordinate 55,623 downwards.
AAGTGAGGGGGCTGGTGGTGGAAATTGCTGAATAACACTGATGGGTTGCATAATACTGATGGAGTATTCCTCACAACTGCTTAATGAGAATCTTCTCTTGACAAAAGGAAATTAGCCTTCATGTAAATGGCAGAGCACAGCATACAGGCAGATGCATAGAAAAATCTGCCTTTTGGGAACAGGAATAAAACTTAAAGGAAAGCAAGGAATGTTAAACTCATAGATAATACCACTAAATAGCACACTAAAATCAAAGGCATTTAATTGGATTCAGTCAACATTCATATCATATTTAGTTCACACCTACCAAAGTAAAATCCATATGAAATAATACAATTAGTAGGTCCTGGATTTAATTCTTTTCAACAGCAAAACCCATGAAATTGTTTATAGGATTCTTCTTCCATTTCAGTTAGATCACTCATCATAATAAATTTACTATCTCGATAAATACAGAATAAGAACATGTACAAATCCTACTTAACATTTCACTAAATATCAGCATTATCACTGCATTTAGATAATCAGTGTACTAGATTTCAAAAAAAAATCGCTATATTAATAAAAATATGAATTTCAGATATGTAGTGACTGAATGCATGCAATTAAAAGTCAGTTTGGTCATGTGGGCACATAAATTAGGTTACTTATCTCTCACTTGTCCCACACATGCAATGTCTATTGCTTATTAAGTCACTGGATTTTAGACATTTTCAGTTTTGACCCTTCTAAAATGCTCTGCTACCATATGGCAGTGCTTACTCTTGATACCACACTCCTTTTACATTACAGAAGTGTATTTCTCATAATTATACCTTTAATGTGGTAGATGCCACACTAGAATGTGCAATACATGGGCTGAAGGGAGAATTTTGGCCAAGTATCTTGTTACTAGGCCTATGGGAACATCTTGTTCAAATGCATCAGGTTGCAATTCTCAACAGAAAACTGCCAACCTGGCCAAGCCATGGGAAACAGAAAATGCACATTTTCCAAACACATTATTTTGCAATGTCTTTATTGACAAACTACAAAGCAATTCAAAGAATACCTAGCCTATCTTCTCCATTCTTGTTTGAACCAACAGCTCAGCTCAGTACCTCCTAGCTAAGAAATTCAGCAACAATGGGAAACCACACAGCAGAAGTAACAAATTCATTAAAAAGAAAAAAAAAGAAAAATTAATGCATCATTCCCATTTATATGAAGGAATTTTTAATATCTTCAGGAATAGATGTGGGTAGGAATGGAAAAATAGAATGAGGGGGAAAAAGAAGTTGTTTTAAAGCAATTTAGAGAATAATTCACTATGCTCTTGCTGACTTTCAAATGAGAACTGCAAGATGCCTGTAGCAGGATTCCATTACCTGAAAACAGGACCATAAGAAATGTGATAAATAGAAGACAGAAAGAGCGGGATTCAGTATTTATAGCAGTTTCCATGAACAACGGACACTTGACTCAGAAAAACAGGACATCTCTGATGCATCTATACTTTTTGGGTGGGTAACGAGAAAGGTAGCTAATTATCAATAGGAGTTTGAGGAATATGCTTGCTTTATTTTACAACTTATGTTTGTGGAGGTTTTTTTCCAAATTTATGTCTAACAAACTAATCTCCAGTTGTGTTACTATTGATCTTGTCTAGCACTATAGACAAGGTGAACCATAGTGACAGACAAGCTTAGCAACACATTTGTTCCATCTCTGGGCACAGTTGGATTAAACTTAATCTGTGTATCTTATAAAAGTTCTGTAGGTTTTCCATAGCTTTGATTCTAGACCAATTTAGGATAATCATTTATCATTAGGATACTATGATATATTACCCTAAATAGAGTGTAATCTACAGGTATGCCTAAAATCTGTCAGAACCACACTGGTTCTTGCTGTAGTCATGCCATAGAGATGTTCCTTGGCGGATCTGGTAAGTTACTGTGAGACACAACAGAACCAGCCAAGGAAACATCAGTACTTCTATACTTTACTCTGCTGAGAGAAAAGAACTGGAGACAACCAGACTATGCTATGTATACAACTGGTAGATTCGATATCATGATGGCATGTTTTATTTCTGTGGGGCTCTTTATATACTGGATCCTTATCATAATTGTAATCTTCAGTGGATTTCAGACTGAAAACTGGATAAAAAGAAAATACTACTACCTAAAAAACCTCATTGAAATAGAAATATTTTTTATGTGCATTTATGATTTTAAATTACATAAATTAAGAAAAAAAAAACACAAAAAAACCCAAAACCACCGAAAAACACCCAGCCTTGCTTTCTTTGAAACTATAAAGCTATCTGTGCTTTCAGTAAAAGTTGTGGCATTTTGTTAAGACAGAAAATTTTTTCATGTCAGCACCAGTAATTTAACAACTTATTTGTTAAATAATGTGCTTCTTTAGAAAAGATTTGCACAAAACCAACATAGAAATTACCGAAAGAAACAAATGACATTCCGAGACACTCCAGTCATGGTAACTTCAATCATAGAATCATAGAATAGTTCGGGTTGGAAGGGACCTTAAAGATCATAGAGTTCCAACCCCCTGCTATAGGCAGGGACACCTCCCACTAGATCAGGCTGCTCAGTGCCTTATCCAGCCTGGCCTTGAACACCTCAAGAGAGGGGGCATCCACAACCTCTCTGGGCAACCTGTTCCAGCATTTCACCACCCTCACTGTAAAGAATTTCTTTCTTATGTCAAGTC
>VZTY01012327.1:9236-44547 GCA_013400935.1 Turnix velox | reverse complement strand
GGGGCAGCCCGAGCCCGGCCCGACCGCCCCTGTGACGGTGGGTGTCGCGTACGTCGGCCTGAGGCTGAGGCTGCCGAGCGGGGCGGAGGAGACAGGGAGTCCCGGGTGGCCTTGCTTGCAGTGATAAGTGTGGGCTTGTAGGTCACCTCGGGTGCGGCAGGGTATGGCGTCCAGCATTTTCACCCAGGGCTGGACCTGAAGTTGTAGAGGGGTCCCCACGGGCTCGCCCACCTCCCTCTTCCTTCTGGTGCTTCTCAGGTACTAGGATGTCAGGAGGAGAGCAAGAGGCTGGTGAAGGAGCTGAGGTTACAGCAGGTGGCTGAAGCATTTTGAAGTCTGAAAATTAAGGCAGAACCTGCCCTCCCCCTGTGAGGGATGGTGGTGGGAGGCCAGTTTTTGGATGACATTGGTTCCCACACACTTGACGGTTTGCCCAGTCTAGATGGCATCTTGCTGCCTCCAAGTGGTTCTTCTCCTGTGTCTGAATCTTCTCCTGACTGAGGACACAGGGCTGAGGGTGACCACATGGGGACATACATGACACAAATTCTCAATATGCTTTCAATTTAGCACATTAAAAATATAGTAAGAAAGAATTAGTAAAGCCTTCCTAACTTGTCTCTGCTATTTTCACTTCTTTGTTACGTGCTTTGTGCTTTACAAAAAGATGCTTAGACATGAGAGAGGAACAGGTGTGCAGTTCTGCACAACATGGTTTGCATAGACTCCATCAAGTGCATTGGGGAGCTGTGTTTCAGAGCTGAATCTGAGGGCCTTTCTCAGCATTTCCAGCTCTGACAGAATGTTAATGCCTAGTGCACTCAAACACGTCCAGCACTGGATGATGTTACTGTGTTAAACATGAAAAATGTTAACAAGAGCATGGTGTTAGTGTGGAAGAGGGTGGCAAGTATAGATGCACCAAGATGGATTGCTGGAGGCTGGGCAGTGACCAGCATAGGAATGAATATGTTCACAGTGTGATTGGTTGAGGGCTGATATACATAAACCATCCCCATCTGGAGTGATACTTTTCTATGAGATTTCTGTGTGAATGGTGAAGAGTGTGTGCACAGCTGCTGATGGCTCATGCACAGCTGCTGATAGACAAAACCCTCTAACTGCTTTATCCACAGATGATGTCCGCCTCCTTTGCTCATTCAACATCTTTCACCAAAGGATAATTTAAAAGTAAGAAATTATTATTGTTCTGCACCTTTGTGAAGGAGTCAGCTCACAACCTATTTGACAGAAACCTACAAAGGATAAGTCACACCATTCTGTTCCACATACTCACATGCTTCATCACATCAACATCAGTGGAACTGTCACTTCACATGCTTCAATCCTGTATACCTTGCAAATGTAGCATTACTCTCTGAGACCATACAGTTTTTGTTTCGCTTCACTCCTTATTTCAGAGGACTTTTGCATGTAGCCCTTGACCTGGGCAGTCTCTACCTGCATAAGGTAAAACACCAGTAGTGTTCTGTATACTTGTAGTGGATTAAATGAGACTAGTGAAATAGAAACTTTTACAGCTGCAGTAAGCAGATTCTGATGTATGTTCCTTAATAGAGAAGCAAAAAAACATTGTGTGATGGCCTTTAATTTCAGGGTGGTGAGAACTGTGTACAACAAGAATTGCCATTAAAAGTTTTGCTTTTGCTTTTGTTTAGTGTCTCAATTGTCAGTGTTTATCTGACTTTATTTAACATGGGCCACAGACCTACCAGAGTGAGCACCAGATCCTATTTTCCCCTCTTTCTATGGTACAAGAATCTGGAATACTCTGTATGCCCTAGTGCCATTGTATAGATCCAAAAGTGGTTTATTGTATTACACTGTCAGATTTGAAGTAAGTTGTTCATGAGAGAAAATATCCTGCATTGTACATTACACGTTCTCTCCATGCTGCTGTAACACACCATGTGAATAAATTGCTCAGACATAAATGGCTTTCTCTAAAAGATATATTTTGGTATTTTCTACTTTTCCTAATTAAATACTAAGCTTTTATAATTTTTATTCAACATGCAAAAAATATACACTTCCTTGTGCTTGTGGGAGTGCTATTTATCTTAAGTTCATGCATGGCCTACATGGCCTTAACATCTTTACATCTTGCAGTTTTCAATAAATAATCCTTAGATTGAAAGGATGAGAATGGATTTTAACATTGGGTACTTTTAATGCAAGCAAATGGATTTTTCTCCAGGTCAAAATAACTCGCATTCTTTTCAGCCAGGAATTTGCCTTCTCATGAGTCCTGAACAAACCATATATTAGTTTAGGTGAGAGAATTTTGGTTTCACAGAAAAAGAAGTAATGGGGCATGATATGTGAGAACAGTTCTGAAGATTGCACCAGGGCTATATGTGGTAGAAATGTCACAAACTCACTTTAGCTAAACTTATACCTTGTTTTCTGTCAAGTTTGATTTTGATTTTGTGACTATCACAGGAGTGACACTGAAAAAAGCATTAAACTGAAAAATAAAATTTCCAGGAAGTCAGAGGGAAATGCCTTTTTCTTTGCTGTGTCCTAGGTTAATGAACCACTAGTAAAAATTTAGTAGGCTCTCTTTCTTCTTTTTTTTTTTTTTTGCATTGAATTATTTTGATTACTTACTGGAATCTACCAGACTAGTATAACTTCATTCCAGTGTTTTATATGACTCTATGGTGGTAATACCAATTTATATCTCAAAATTGATTTTCTTCTTTTCTCGCAAACTTTTTGCCCATAGTAAATACAGTCCTACTTCTCATATTTTCTCATATTCATATTTTCTCATTTTGATAGAACCTGAAAATATACAGAGCAGCTCAGCGGTAGAATTGAAAAAAATAACAGCCTATATGAAGCGTATGTAGTTTTTTCAGTGAAGAAACTGGGGCACAGAGAATAACAGGAATTCTCTGAGATGACACATTAAGATGCACCTGACTGCAGAACAAAGCTCTTGTCTCTCACATTTCAGTTTCATGTCCTGTGAAATTTTAAAAATTATTTCTCAAAAGAAGTTCACCATCAAGTCAAATGCTAAAGCAGGATAAGCATAGAAGGAAAACAATACTTAGAACTGTAAGACTAGCTTTGCAAGCTAAATTAAAGATTAGTAAAGTTCTTAATATGTGCCAGTTTCTGTTTACCGTCTCTTGATGTTCACAATTAAATAATTTTGATTTGAGCCCACCCTGCTTGAGTTACTTTCCATGAATATTCAGGCATACATACTTAGTGGCAACAAATGTTTGCCAAAATATTTCATATTAATATTGCATAGTGTTTATGAAGGAGGAAGAATCTTACTTTTGACATCAATACTATCCATTGAAGAAAACTGTTAGAAAGAAATTGTGTTGTCAGTTGTGAATGTTCAGTGACAGTGTTCAATGTATTTACAGTTTTTTATCCTGTTCTACATTTTGAATATCTACCGTGAACACTGACTTGAACATATTCTTGTTGATTTCTGTAAAAAACAACAAAAGCAGATGTGCTAGACCTGTAGAAGTTTCAAGTCCAAAATTTGCCTGACCAGGTAGTTGACACCTAAATTTTCAACAAAGTTTGAGAGGCAATGTCTTCCCTGTTGCCTGTTCTCAAAGGCATGTTTTCCAGAAACATGTTTTGTGGGAAGCAAGTCTCTTGGAGAGATAATTTAAAACATGATTTGATAGGAATCTCAGGCAGTCATATATGTTCTTTGGAACACCAACTGTGAATACAAAGTGATTTGGGACACAACAGCGAGGGCAAGACACACTCATGTATAGATATAGGGCGTGTGAACAGAAGCATAGCTTCCTATCAGTAATCAACTAGGTCATATAGAACTCTGACCACCAACCACCAAGAATGATTATAGTATGCTGAGATGTACTAAGTTGTTTACTCAGACATACTTGCAGAGATACATGCTTATTTATTTATACATAAGCAAAAGTCATGATTCATATCTTGGAAGATCTTGGTTTTCAGCTCTATCCAGCTGCAGCAGCTGAATATAGTGCCTCAAAAACACTGATCATGTGGGACAGGAAGCTTTCATCGTTTCCCAGGGTGAAATTAAAGCACAGAAAGTTTCTGCTAAGTTTTACCACCTTTCTGGATTGTCTTTCTACTTATGCAAATAACTTATATTGGTGTGCCCTGCGTGCATATTTTTTTGAAGAACAGTATTTCAGTACTAGTGTTTATTATCTGTTTAATAACCACTCAGATCTTTACACAATCTTTGAGGAGACATCAGCATCACGGAAGTAAAATAAAAAATAAAAAACTAATTCTAATTTGATTTTTTGGGGATGCTGTAGGTGTACTAGTAACTGCTTATTAATCTTTATTACTGTGCGTTGTTGAGTACTCTGAAAGCTTTAGTCATCATTAAAAAATCACTTTCTCTGATGTATGTTCTTCAGAACAGCTAAATGGCTTTGACAAAGTAATTTAAATTTTTGCTATAGTAAAATAAGTCTCTTTTTTTGTATAGATCATATTCAAATGTTATCTGTATAAACTTTCCTCTGTCTTTAAAGTAATATCTATTATCATTTACAGTGAGGGTGGTGAAACACTGGAACAGGTTACCCAGAGAGGCTGAGGACGCCCCATCTCTGGAGGTGTTCTAGGCCAGGCTGGACAAGGCACTGAGCGGCCTCATCTAGTGGGAGGTGTCCCAGCCTATGGCAGGGGGTTTGTAACTCGATGATCTTTAAGGTCCCTTCCAACCCAAACTATTCTATGATTCTATGATTCTATGATCATATTGATCTGAAGACCTATGATTTGACACATGATGCTTGCCCAATATGGAGGCTAAATATGAGAAAAATATACTATTTCTCAAAAAATGCAAATGCCTTTAATTCCTCTGTAATTCACAATAACAATAGCTTCTTGCTCCTGTTGCCCACAGAGTTCCTACGTAACTGCATAATCACTTCACAAAAGCATGTTCTCATGATTTAAAATTTTTTTCCCTCTGGAAGTTCCAGGACCAAATACAGAAATCCTGTTTCTAAACTTGTGTACATCAATAAAGTGTGAGTATGATAATGAAACAGAATGACTAAGTATATGAAGTCAAATATGTAGTTGTGATACACATATATTACACTATAATGTAAATATCTTTCACTACCTTTTAAATAATTTTCTTTTCATAGTTTCTTTTCAACAGTCTTGTCCAACATCTTGTCCAAGCTTTCCTCAAGTTGTCAGAATTGGCAGGATTCAGTTGAGGTTTTTTTGACTTTTACATTCAGTTCAGTACTTAAGATTTTAATGGTTGTAAGTTTTAATCCAGCAAAGTGCTCTTCTGTCTTGATTGGCTTACTATAAGTCCTTAATATCCATCACTTCACTATCATATTTTAATGGATGTGGACACTATCAGCAAGGCACATGCATTTTTGGCCTTTATTCAGTTCCTTATACCAAGCAATGTCTTGCAGGACTCATGCCTGTTTTCAATATAGTATTCATTAAGTTAAATTTTCTGCTTTTGAGAAGATTCTTGTGCTGAGCACACAAATCTGGAAGGGTTGTCCCAGTTTCTGCTGTCAGAATTTCTGTCCCCCAGTTCTACCTTGCAGCTAAATGCATGACTCCTCCAAAGGAGGGGAGTCAACTGGCAGAAACGAACAGTACAATATCGACAGATATTGACCTCCTGAATTGCTGTAAATACTTGGAGGTACATGCGGGCAATGGCTGTTTAGGTTTGGAAGCATATTCCCGTGCTCTTTGACTACTACTTGGAAATTAGATTATCATAAAAATGGTTTTTTCCCTTTCCAGTTGTGATATCAGTCCAGGAGGAAATGGTAGATGTCATAATGGGTTCATACTTGTTACAAGCTTGATGTTTTTCTTTAAAAGAGTTATGTGAATAAAATAGTAATCTAAAACAATTAGCAGCAAGAATGGAAAATACAATATTATTTCTCTTTTCTTTCCCTAAGTCAATGTTAGGAGGAAACACATAGGTATATGCCCTAAAATTATAAAGCTGGATGGCTGATGGGAAGTTGTGTTTTGACTATGGTAGGACTATAGGAATTCTCTGTAGATGAACTATTGAATATGAATGCTTAACATATGGAAGCCTTACGCAAAAGGCTCCATACAACTATAAGGAATTATGTGTGTCAGTAGCAAATTCAGGTGTTCTGGAAAAGTATGATTTGGTAGAAACCCCAGAATGGTGTAAATTAGTCACTTCCCCGGGACTATCAAGTTGGACATGCATGGAACATAAAGTGTGAGGAGGCTGTTTATTATGATAACATCCCAGCTAGCAGAGAGAACTTCAGATTTTGACACTGGCAGTAATATTCAATTTACTTGTAACAAAAGTGTTGCTGGACTAGGGGAGGCAATTGTGGAGTATTAACAGAAAGATGATTTGTGTTACCTAAGTGATAGAAAAAAAAAATATTAAGATTTTGTCATTTTAAAACAAAAGTGGAAAAATACCTAAGTGGTAATTTTTATGAAAGGTTATATCTAGCAGGCACCCTCCACAATAAAGTAAGTATATAGAGAGCTTCAGAAAATGAAGATATTTTCAGTATTTTTCCTGTAGCCTTTTCTGTATATTTCTTCATCTACTTTAAAATAGAATGTAGATGTGTCTTCAAACTTTAACTGAAAAATCGTGGATCTTACTCAGGAACTAAAAGGAATTTTATCAGATTTTTCGAGTTAAGCATTGGAGGGAGCAAGAAAAAGGATAAAAAATTGAAAATGTCTGCAAAGAAATAGGGATAGCAATGTATTCAGCATGCAATCTTTCATCATGGCTACAACAAAGTAATACTTGACACAGAAGGTCCATAAACTGAAGACGAAGAATGTCCTCAAAGATTCTGAAATCTTATGAGAAAATATGTCAAGTGCAGCAATCACAAAAAACCAGAAATGAGTAGCTGGCAATTTATTAACAGATAGTTCTCCTATCTTACTTCTTTGTAATGGCATTATAAAGCACAACAGTGCTTTTCTATGACAGCAATTCTCTACAGGTGGTGGATGACAGTGATCTTAGATGATACAGCATTATCTCAATTCCTTTTGTAAGAAGGACATGGAACTTCAAGCTGGAAAATCAAATCACTGAACTAGAAGACTGTAATGGAGCCTGAAACTAGTTAGCAGAAGCAATAGAATAAAGGTCTGGAAAGCTGCTTATCTAAAAGTTTCTTTTTTGTGAAGTGCCTGAATAACTGAACACATGTGCAAGTTACATAGGTTATGAATTATTTTGATGATGAGCTGTTATGTTCCTAACTTTTGTCTGTGGTTTTAGCTCATCTTTTTTGTCTAAGAAGTATAGCTTCTCTGGGCAAAGACTATGCTAGATTCTTCTTGTGCTGTAGTCATCTTGTGTCCATTTTAATTACAAGGCTGATTAATCTGAATATTTCTAATCACATGAGAATCCTAGCACTTTTTATCATCTTACAGGTGATTACTAGTGCATTCTCTGGATGTCACTTGGGTGAAGAATCGCTTCCCAGATACATTCTCAAAGTTAGTGTCTTGGTAGGTGCTAATCTTGAATTCCGTATTTTCAACAACCTGAATAGGTTTGTAATCCATGTCTTCATTCATATTGGCTATTCACTAACCATACTTTTAGTTCTCTGCTACTATTTAGTATTGCCGTATTTGAATATTTTCTATTTAATACTCATTAAGTACTGCTTGTGTCTGTCCTTCTCCAGCTAAAAATTATAAGACATTTGTGATGGATCCCCTCTATGCATTGAAACACTGAAGTAAAAATCATGTTGACATTTGTAATTTAAATTTGGAGTTCAGAGTTTCATTTTCCTGAGTATTATAGCCTTTATGGATTTTTTTTTAAAATCCATGTATCATTACTAGAAAGGCATCATGCATTTTGTGAGAACTGTGGCTTCTGAAAATCTCAGCAACTAGTGTATAATTCTATAAATGTGCTATGGGATAATTTATAAGCAGCATCTAGACTTTTGTCTAGGGTTTGTATGTTAAGCATTGTGAGAGATGTGTTTAGTGTAGACATGAGCTTATTTATATATATGTATATATGTTGCTTGTGAACAGATCCATCCTCCCCTCTCTATGACCTTCTCTCAGGTAGCTGTAGAGAGTGGTCAGGTCCTTTTCAGCTTAAGCTTCCTTTTCTCTTGGCTATGCAACCCCAATTCCATGAGTTGCTCCTCATAAGATCTGTACTCTAGACTCTTCACCAGCTTTGTTGCTCTTCTTTGGACCCGTTCTAGCACCTCAAAGTCTTTCTGGCAGTAAGTGACCCAAAACTCAAAACATTATTCACAGTGTGGCCTCATCAGTGTTGAGTATGGGAGGAAGAACACTTCCCTGGTCCTGCTGTGCACACTATTTCTAACACAGCCCAGAATGCTGTTGGCCTTCTTGACCACCTGGGCACACTGTTGGCTCATATTCTGCTGGCTGATGACCAACACCTCCACGTTCTTTTCTGCCAGGCAGCTCTCCAGCCACTCTGCCCAGAGCTCATAATCCTTGTGACCCAAAGATCCTTTCTACCCTCAAACAGGTCAACACTCCCACCCCATTTGGTGTTTTCTATGGAACTGGTGCTAGATGGGGAGGAGAGACATATTCCTAGTAGATTTAATAAATATTTTCTATCAACAAGAGAACAGCGTGTTCTGTGGATTCCATTCCTCACTCAAGACTGAAAATTGAAAAATTTGAATTTGTCCTCCCCAAATGGCACTTTAGCAAATGTGAATTTTTTCTGAAAGTCTTTGGTGTTGTGGAATTTTTTTTAAAAAAAGAAATATTTACCACAACTGGATGTAAGAGAAGTACACTTTGCTTTGTCTATCCCTTTAAAAAAAACAACCTGGTCTGTTTTGTCCATCTGATCGAATTCGTCATAAAGCAGATTCCTGGCACTGGAAAAAATATTTCAAATCTATGGGTTTGTGCAGCTGACAAGATTTATGCCCCCTTTTTTCAGCAATTTAAATGGATTCCATTGTTGAATGATATTTTTAAAAGTGGGTGTTATTCCCATTTACAATGTGATTATGTTGCCACTGTTGTCAGATAAAATACCAGCAGCATGTACTCTGCTGAAGAGAAAAAGTGGGAAAGAACACGATAGCACTGCTGAATTGAACCTTCACTTTTATTTCCTCAGCCACCTGCTGTTTCAGACCTGTATAAGGAATATGCCTGCCCTGCAGCCAGCACAAAGTACGGAGGGTGAAGCTGTCTCCACAGTTGAGCTTGTTTATACCAAGCTATCTAACAGCAGCAGCGTGGAGCCCAGTATGAGTCAAGGTATTCGGGTGGGAAAGGAGAGTTGATTAGCTTAGTGCTAGCACTTACAGACCTATTTTATAGTCTCTACCGTCTCTGTTAAAGCTGCATTGTCCACCCCAGTGTTGAAGTGCAAGATACTTTAAATGGAGGTGATGAGAGAGAATTAAAAAAGTTAACTTAATAATTTTTCCTGGTGTATTTAGCTAGAAATATTCTATATTTCTTGCATTCTCTGTTCAAGGACTCAGGCACTGCAAATCGTGCAAATTTTATTTCATATAACATCATTATCTGAGCTGCTGAAACAGAAAAGGTAACTCTTTTTTACAATTATGTGGATTTTTTTCCAAGTTGTTTGGTTTCTAAGTCACCGTCATACTAATCAACTCTACCTTATAGAGATATATTTTCATTAACAGAGAGACAGACTGTTTTCCTCAGCGCTGCTGCCCACTCCAGGCAGATGACTAAGGAACCAGAGAGAGCATATGCTCAGCTATGTCAGTGAATGCTACACAAGCACTTTTTCTACTGCAGTGAAACGTAGCTGTTATCATCTCTCCCTTCTTCTCAGTACACTCAAAGGCTTATTCAAAGGCTTATTCAGTTGTTAATGCTGCTTGAGTTATAGAATATCTTTGCCTAGAACATGGAAACAGAGCAAAACAGGAGGAGGAAAAAAACAGAACCTACACTTTCAGACAGAGACTTTAAGAGAAAATACAAACACAATAGTAGAACTCTAGAAATATCTATAGGGCTGTTGAAAAAAACTCTCACAGGGACAAAATATTAATTAACATTCTCTCCTGACTTTTAGAGTTCAAATGTTTAATATGCAGTTTGAATTTTAATATACAGAAGCAATCTAACAGGTTGTAACTAATATGATTCATCACACTTGAGGATTTTATATAATGGTGTCTTTAACATAGTAGTTCTTTGATAATATTGTTCCATTTGTTTTGCATTAAGAGACTTGGATACTTGCAACGAGTCATCTATGCTGCTTTTATTTTGAAATATGGCACTGGTTCGAGCCTACACACACAAAAATGCTGAGTGAACTTTTGGTATCTCAGAAGCCAGTAGAATTTCATGGACTTGTAAATATGGATAAATGAATTATTATTAATCCTTCAGGCTAAATGTTACTAATATAGAGGTCATGCAGTCTGTGCTGTATAAACACTGAGTGTTGACATTGCACTCTGTTCCAGTGGGATCCAGTGACCATTGGAAACAGTATCAAGAATTTGGATGAAAGTTAAAATAAGAACAGGTCTATCTGTCATTTAAAAATTACCTGGCAACACTTTTAACCATTTTTTAAATTCAGTTATGATTGAAATGCGTGTATTTTTGATATTTGAGTCAAATCCCAATAGTTTCTGTAGATTAAACCACTCTAAATCCTATATATGTGCTTATCATTATGAAGCAAATCTGTATGGTTTCCTGATCCCAAATGTCAAATAGGACAAACATATCAGAAAGTAAATCACTTTCATGAGATGCAGTGGACATCCAGTCAAATGGTTAGTGACCACTTTGTCAGTGCTTTTGACACCGTAAAAAGGTCTTCAGCTTTTATCATACGATGCCTTGATCCATGGTCATTGAGAAAAAAAGTTATCCTTTATTTTGTGAAACTGAAGGAGAATGCAGCCATGCAGGTCATCACACTTTCAGTCATAACTCAAACAAAGTATTCTGTGATGAAACCAAAAATCCATGCTGCACAACATTATTTATCTGTCTTACCTGTAATAATCAATTCATGCCTCAAAGGGAATTCACTGTCTGTGGTCATAGTTTTAAAGATAACATACTGGCATCTAGCAGGAGCATGTAACACTGCAGAGCTTGCAGGATTATTTCTGTAACTTTTAGAAATAAGCTATAAAGCCCATTTTAGCCATGTTATTTTAAAGCAAGTTTTTACAACCTAATAAATTATTAAAGCCTAATCTATCTGTGCTGGTAAGCAGTTTCCTGAAATTTTTAGTTTGCTGTAATACTTAATTTTGCCAACCTATAGTAATTTTCTCTGCTATTTGGCAAAATTAAGCTCACTTAGTCTTGTTGTTTTTATGGAGAGTGTTCAAGTGATATACAACTCAGTAGCTTGGGGAACTGAGATCCAAAGGCTAATCTTAGAATATTACATCCATTCAGGTACATCTTATGTTCAAGTTAGGCTTCTGAATAGATATACTATGTCATGTTTTTAACTCAAAGAATTAATCATAGAATCATAGAATCATAGAATAGTTTGGGTTGGAAGGGACCTTAAAGATCATCAAGTTCCAACCCCCCTGCCATAGGCAGGGACACCTCCCACTAGACCAGGCTGCCCAGTGCCCTGTCCAGCCTAGTCTTGAACACCTCCAGAGATGGGGCATCAACAACCTCCCTGGGCAACCTGTTCCAGTATTTCACCAGAAAGGTTTTACCAAAAGATTGTAAGTTAACAATTTTGGATATTTCTGATTGTTCAGGAGATTCATCTTGTCATTCCCATTCCTCAGACTCTTTGTTTTGAAAGACTCAAGACATGAGATGATGGGCATGACAAGCTTCATAGCACTAATTTCCAGTGTGAGAGAGCTGCAATTTTCTGAGTTTAATCTCAATGTTAATTCAGACCCATCTGTTACCATCTTTGGATACCCCAGTGCCCATTGTATGGACATCTCCTCAGCTTTAACTTTCCTCCCAAACTTTCCTTGAAAATGTGCTAAATTGCTATTTTAGTATAAAATTAAATTCCAGCCACTTTTTAAGAGAACAGGTATGTGTTTGAGTAAGAGGATTTCACATTGTCATTGATGATCTGATTTTCTTATATGGGTTACACATCCTCTCTCATGTAACCTTAATAAAGGCAGATAATAAGATTCATTAATTCAATGTTGAGATTTTAAATTTCGGCTTCTCTCAACTAACTGGGCCAACTCCACTGACTAAGCTGAAAATTGCATACTACTGTATACTGTGATTTTAGATTATACTAAGTATATCAACAACAAATAAAGAGATGTCTCCTTCACTGCTGGTAGTATAAAACATATAATGTTTTGTTTTCAGTATAAATATATATACTAGAAATTTTTTGACTGCAATCAATTAAATCAATGGTCTCATTTCAGTACAAGTGCCAGGCTAATCTAATTCTGATGCATTTTCATGGTGTCTTACTTAAATTCTGCAATGTACAGAATCAAATTCAAATGAATAGTAAATTGTACATGCTAAATTATATATATAAACTATGAGGATAAAAATATTTGAGCTAGTACCCTTGTATGCAGATTGAATTCAACACAGGCAGAATAGTGCTGGCAGAAATTGTCTAGAGAAATATGGCAATCATTGAGTTTCAATCTTTACTAATAAGATGAAAAGATTTTTTTGTCTGTTTGTTTTTCAGGAAATAATTTAAATGTCACTGATTTTTTTGAGTTATGTATAATGATAACATCTGCATGGTTCAGTTGCAGCAGCATTGATAGGTCTTTCTTTTAGGGTTGCCACATGGTTTCTTGCTGTAGCTTCTGTAGCACTGTAGCAAAGTACAAAGAAATCCCTTTAAAAGCTTTCTTCTGTTTTATTTCAATTAATCTCAAATCACATCTTAGAGTGGCTTGTCCTGACATGAGTGATATGTATGTATGATTGTTACAGGAAGAATAAAGGCATTGTGTTACAGATTTCACAGCCTTAAAAAAGCTTTTTGTGTACATTCCACAAACTTTCTCTTCAGCAAAATAAAACTGGATGTAGCTGAGGTAATTGGCTTGAGAATGAACTCTGAGAGGGGCCTACAAAAGCTATGTACCTCAATACTCTCAAAAAGACTGAATGAATTATTCAGCATTTCCTGGGCCTCTCTTGAAAAGTGTGTCCTTGAGAATAAATGGAAGCTGATGTGCCAGTTGACACGATGTTTCTGAAATTCATAAAACACTACCTGGTATTCCTTAACATTTTCTAGTCTGTTTTTTAGATAATGCTTTGTCACATTCTTTAGGCAGCTGAGAGACAAATTCTCTCTACATAGGGCATTAGGCTAAATATTATTTGAAACATATTGTTTGAAAAATCAATAGATCAAAGTGAGTGGTTTTAGCGTCTGTTACATCCAAACAAAAAGTGCATTATAAATCAAGTTCAGCACTAGAACTCCATGGGAAAAATGCTTCTTGTAACAGTAATTATTTGTTTACATGCTTTGTCCTTTCCTGCCACTATGTCCTATTTGAACATTATTCCAAGAAGAAATAATCCTGATAGTTGTTTTGAAAGCCTTTTTGACATAACTGCTTTTAAATTCTAAGCAAATCCTTAAATTCATAGGAAATTGATGTCTGCACCTTTTTGAAATCTAAGTATAGAAAAAAATTATTTATAGACATATTGTTTTTCAATAGAATATGCACTCCTTTTATGGCAAGAGGTTTTCAACATTGATCATATAATTAGCATGCTATGTCAGCTGCATTCCACCACAGATTCCATTATTGAAGGGGATTGAATTTGCCATCGCAGCTGTTCACCAAAAAAGCTTGCTGTTTCACAAATCAAATTATCTTTTCCTCTGTCATTCCTCTAACTCAGGCTTTGTCCTCAGAACTACCTCACTGAAGGCAATTCCACCCTGTGGTGGGATCTTAAATAATGAAGGGCTTGAGTGCAGAGCTTGATTGCTGTTAGTAGATGAAAAACTAACATGAGCCACCTGCATGTGCTTGTAGCCCAGAAGGCCAGCTGAATCCTGGGCTGCATCAAGAGAACCAGAACGTCAAGAGAGGTGATTTTGCCCCTCTACTCAGCTCTGGTGAGGCCCGACCTGGGGTATTGTGTCCAGTTCTGAAGCCCCCAATATAAGATGGACATTGAGTTGTTGGAGCTGCAGAGCTGTTGGACAGGCTGAAGGAGTGGGGGTGTACAGCCTAAAGAAGAGAAGGCTCAGGGGGGACCTCATAATAGTTTAGGGGGCCTACAGAAAGGCAGGGGTAGGACTATTCAATAGGATATGTGATGGCAGAACTAGAAATAATGGATGCAAATTGAAAGAGGGGAGATTCAGTCTAGATATAAGAAAGAAATTCTTTATGGTGAGGGTGGTGAAACACTGGAACAGGTTTCCCTGAGAGATTGTGGATGCTCCTTCTCTGGAGGTGTTTAAGGCCAGGCTGGACAAGGCACTGAGCAGCCTGATCTAGTGGGAGGTGTCCCTGCCTGTGGCAGGGGGATTGGAACTCGATGATCTTTAAGGTCCCTTCTAACCCAAAGCATTCTATGATTATATGAAAAATATTCATGCTCATAAAAAGAAAATAGCTGATGAAAACCATATTTGGAGAGTGAATATAGTCCCTTGAAGCTTTTGATTTGGGAAGAACTGTGAAGGAACTTCTAAAATCTGACACTTCTGTCATTATTAAACTGTGTTCTTATAAAAATGAGCACACCCCAAATAAAAAAATACGTACATGCATAAATATTTATAGAGATTACTAAAATAACTTAAGGGGTTCTTTGTACTGCATAGTTACATTTTTATTCTGGTACCGGAACAAGACTGATTTTCACCAAAAACAGAGCACACCACTGAGGTGTTGCTTAAAGTTCAGCACTTCAAAATGAAGACTCAAGGGAAAATAAAAGTTAAGGTAGAGCATAATTAAGGGATAAAAGTTTTCCAGGTCGTTTTCCAATATTGCAGTCTCCTGAATCAGTAAAACTTTGGATTTCTGATCTGGTTAAGTTAAAATTGCGAGACCAAGCCACCAAGGTAAAGCTTTCAAAGATTTTTTCACTTATTTGCTTCCCAAGATCACCTGGAATTGAAAATGTAAATGACAAATCTATAGACTACTTTGGAACTACATTTTGGTTATTCTCTTTCTGAAGTCATGAAGCTTCTGTAATTCTACTTCTAACTGGTTACTAGAGATAAATTTGAAGAAATTATCTATAGAAATCTAGCTGAGCATGTTTTAAGCTCAGTTTGAAACAAGAGAGGAGGAAGAAGTGACCTTCTAAAATTTTTCTGTGAGCTTTCACTTTGCTCAATTTTTATCTGGCCTTAATTTGTTTAGGAAATTCTGTATGTGGTGGGCAACTCAGTTATAGTAATATATACCACTCAATTAAATTTAGATTTATTTAATAAATACATTGAGTGGGGAAAAAAAAGTTACAGGTTTTTTTAGGGCAAAGGAGAAATTATGAAGTTAGGTTATATTGTGGTTTTTAATTGGTAAGACTTAGCATGTTGAAAGAGAGTCTCACATTTTTATTTTTAACTCCTCCATGCTCCATGCATTTACATGTAATTCAATCCAATTCTTGGATACTGCCATTTAAGAATGTATCCCTAAGTGACTGTCTAGTTGTAGTATCTCTTCCTCATCTTGATGTCCTTACTGAACAAAGGAAATTAAGGCAGTGCAGCTGCTCACGTGATCTTATTCAAGGGATAGCACAATCCAGCTACATTTTTAGTATGACACATTTTTTCCATTCTCATCCATAATTCATTTGTGCAAGTGGGCTTTTTCACATTTTAATAAGCAATATGAAAGAAAGAGCTATTCTCATGATATTTACAGAACAACAAAGATGTTTTGAAATGTATACAGTATCCTTTTCTTGTGATATCTTTAGAATAAATTATCTGATTAATGTGTTTAGTCACCCATTAAATACTGATTACTTAATGTTACAGCAGTATTTGGGTTGTATTCTCCAGAAAACCATAATACAAATGAAAATAGTTTGTCAGGACAGTGCTTGGTGATTTGGTTTTTTAATTGCTTGTGTACATTTCATTAAGTAAAATGGCAAGACCTATACTGCTCAGAAATTCTCTTTCATCTGAATAGGGAAGTCCATACCAATCAAGAAAAGACAGAAAGTACCATATTTTAGAAATAACTTGTGTGGAATCCAAGTAATTGAGTCATTTTTCCAATGGTGTTGCAATCAAATTTCAAAAAGCATCTTGTTTACTATTATTTTCAGTAGTAGCTGTTCAAAGGTTTCTCATAGAATTGTTGACTCTCATATCTAAATTTATATATATAAAAATATATATATTTAAAATATGTATATATATATAATATTAGAGAGTCTTTTTAAATCGTACCTCATCTAAAGTACCAGTTTTGCCAAAACTAAGTTAATTGCAAGACAGCAGAATGGAGCAACAGGGTTATTAGGTGATGTACCAACTACAGATCTCTAAACTATGTATGCATAGAACATCTGCTACCTCCCAGTGGTTAGTAATGGGAATTGTCCCACTTAAGAGCATTGACATATGTACTTTAAAACCAAGACTAACAATATATTTGAAGTTCATAATATTAAAAATCACACTATTTTTGTATTTTCTGTAATTGTTTGTACTTGAAGATAAGTGGTTGGAAATTCTTCTTTATGTTGTATCAGTACCAATCAAATGGATTTGTCTGTTAAAAGAAAAAGAAAGGCCAATAACTAAAGGTAGCTTGTTTACTGTCTTTTGGTTAATGAAGATAATGTGCAAATTTAGCACTGATATTTTGCACTCTGGCTCAGATCCTCAAATGCACTTCAACCTCTACTGAAATCACTGTGAGTTTAATGCCAGAATGAATATGGGATCAGCAAAGCAGAAGTATTAAAACTAATGCATCTTGTAATTGCTTGAAGCTACATAAACATCCACCTCTCTTCTGGCTTTCTCATAAGGTTATAGGGAGGTTGTAAGAGTCATGAGTTGATGTGAGATGTTTGCCGAGGTGTCCTTGCCATATACATTGTCACAGTGGGATGCAGAAAGCAAGACGTGTCAGAATTTAAAAATAAACAGAAATGCCCATTTTCAATGTGAATTTATTTTCTGATCATAGAGTGGCCAGAATAACCTTTTCATTAATGTTGTTGAAACTTCTTTGTTCACTAATCTTGAAATGCAGTTGCTAAATGCTCAACAAGGTTTCACAGCATCAAGTAAATTCCCAGAGATAGAATGTAAATTGCATAAACAAGTCTGTCTCACAGTTTTTATTGTGCATAAAAAAATACCATGTTGCTTTTGCTGCTCAATTCATGAATACTAAACATACAGGATTTAACTTAGTTCAAATGATTCTCTGAGGTACAGGATAAATTATTCTTATTGGGTAATGGTGCTTCCTTCATAATGTCCTTTTAAATTCCAACTTTGGCTTGAGAAAGTTATTGCCAGATTACTTTCAGTGTGACTTTTGGTTATGGAATGGAGAATAAGTCTTATGAGATGAGGAATCCAGAAATGTTTAGCCTGGAGAGGAGGAATCTAAGGGGGAGGCCTTATTGCTCTCTAGAGAGACAAGAATCCATCTCTTCTCCTTGGTAACAGGTGTTAGGATCGGAGGAGATGACCTCAAGTTGTACCAGGAGAAGGCTAGACTAGATGTTGGAAAAAATTTTGCACTGAAAGGATTATTGAGTATTGGAACAGGCTGCTCCAGTAAGTGGTTGAGGCACCATCCCTGGAAGTAATTAAGAGACTTAATTACTTAGAGATAGGGTTTAGATTAGTGATGATTTTCATTAAAGTTAGGCTTATACTAGATGATCTAAAGGTTCCTTCCAAGAACCTAGGCAATTCTAAAATTCTATTTGGGTTTGTTTAGATAGTTTAAATAAGTTAGTCTGGGGCCAACTTTTTTTTTTTTTAATGTCCAGAAAGCTATAAATCCATTTCAAGTTAAGAGATACAATTAGGAATTGTCATACTTCTTTTCCATTAGGTAACTCTATTGCAGAAATGTAGCAGAGTTTAGTTTCTCAGGCTAAAGGAACTGCAAGGCTACTTATTGACAACTCAAAAAAAAAAATAGCATCAGTCCTGACTGATGCTTGCACTAAATATTTTTATGATGGTTCTCCTTCTGATATTCAAAAGGCTAAACATAACACATATATAAAGAGCAAGAAATAAGTATTTTCTATTTTTCTCACAGCACTGAAGGGTAAATCTGTAAGGTATATTCACCTTTCTCTGTACTAGCATCTGGATATGAGATATGTAAATCTTCTAATAGAATGATTATTCATAAAATGCAATAAAATATAATGAAAAAATGTTGTTCCTACGAATTCATACCTCCTCTTTCTTATCACAGAGATTTTTATAATTTGTGGACGTACATATCCAAAATTTCAGAGATACAATATTTTCTGCCTTCTGTGCTCAGAAAGTATTGCTCATGGCAGTACTTTTCATACCAGATCATTAAAAAACAGTTAAGATATCTTGAACACTTGCTGTAGCAGCAACTGGCAAATCAGCATTTCACAGCTCAAGGATAAAAACATGCTAAATCATAAAATCTTATTATAGTAGACCAGAATAAGAAGATCTTAGATTGAGGAGATCTTGGAGCATTGAACGGTAGAATGGAGGGAAACATATAATTGTTTGTATAACAGCTGCCCAGAACTTCATTGAGTCAAACTAATGCTAATTGTGAAATAACTCACAAAAATCCAAATAAAGAAAAGCAAAATAACTGACAGAATTTTTTACTGCATGAGCATAGAATGGTAATTTCACAGAAATTAATATTCATTATGAGAAGGCAGTAACACCTCTACCAGGTTTTTGCTTTGATATCTTATTCTGCTAATACACGCTTCAACCATTCTAGGTTTTCTTATCCTTTTAGCCCGAGTGCCTTCAAGCAATGCATTAAGCAAACTGATTACCATCTCTTACATGCTTATTCTTTAATATTTTTCACCTGAGAGAGAAGTACCTGCAGTTGGAAAGTATATTCTGTTTTTTGTGTACTATTGATGTACAGATGTATCAGTCTGACTGGTCCATAGGTCCTTCTATCAAATATTATGCTGAACTGTGGGAGATATTTTGCTGTTGGAAATGGTGCGGATTGTGGCGGTCTATGTTCCTGTGGTCATTTCCTCCACAGTCTTGGGGCAATCTGCAGGAATACATTATATTCTGAAAAAAGTTGTTGAAGATGGTCCTTATGAGGACCCAAAGGTAAGTTTAAATCAGTGAAACACTACAAAATTCAAAGTGCAAGTTTGACTTAGAGGACAGATTCTAGATGGAGATAACTAATGAAAACTAAGATTTATTTTCAGATTCTAGGTTCTGACATTTTTATTTAAATCTCTGTATGTTGATTTTTAAATCTTTCTTTAAATATTTCTGAATGACAGTATAGACATGCAGCTGACATTCATGCATTTAAATATGGGATTCATTACTTTACTCTTAGAGCTGTATTTTATTACTTAATTGGATTCTTAATCAAGCAGAGTCATTCTAAGATTTAAGTTCTTATGCTTTCTAAAAATACAGACCCTCTTATTTTGAAATAGGAAGGTACTTGGATCTTCACTATCCCTTTACTTTTCAAGCCATTTTTGTTTCTCCAGGTACCTCTCTCCCCATCGAAAAATGAGAGCAGATAGTCCTCCAGTATAATCATCCCCTTCATTTTCCCTAAGTGAAGCAAGTTAATTAATTTAAAATACAATTATTTTCTACCTTTTTAAGTGGAGTAAACAGCTGCAAGTGATTGTTAGGTATCACTCTGTGCTTGCTCTGATAATGACATTCAAATATTTATTTTACTTTTATTAGATCATTCTCTCTGTTTCACTGTAGCTGTAAAGCTCACTGTCACAATAATTTAAATTAAACAATGTGAAACCATGAGTCATAAGACTGGCAAATGTATATTAATTACTTGAACTAATTTCTGTATTTAATTTTTCATTTTAAATCAAAGTTTTCCCATAGCATAATATTTTTACAGACTGAGAATATTTTTCATTTGGAATTTATGTCTATTGAAATACTGCAAACTGGAAGTATGAAATAGCATCCATTTGCTAATAAATGCATTAAGTGCTAGTTTGACAATAGTTTTTGTGTTTGACCATGTCAAATACATTGCAGGTGTCCAGGCAGATAAACTTGGTTTCTCTTTCCTTATCCACAAATGCTCTAACCCTATCATGAAGGGCCATCAAATTTATCAGACACAATTTCCTTTGGTGAAGCCCTGTTAGTTGTCACCAGCCACCTCCACCTTCTTATTTTCTATGTGCCCTTGCATATTTTCCAGGGGGTCTGTTCAGTGATCTTCAAGGGCACAGAGGTGACACTGGCTGGGTTGTTGTTTCCTAGGTCTTCCTTTTTTCACCTTTTAGAAGCAGTATTTTTCTGCCTCTTTTTCCAGTCAGCACTAACTTCACTGATCTGGCATGACTCCTCATATTTGATGGATAGAGGCTTAGCAGCTTCAACCAACAGTTCAGGACTCATGCATATATCTCATCAGGTCCCATGGATTCTTGCACCTTCAGAATTCTCAGATGGTCTTGAACTTGACCTTCTCTTACAGCGGGCAGTTCTTTATTCTCTCAGTCCCTGTCTTTGCCTTTTGTGATGTGGGCAGCTTGGCTACAGATCTTGCCAGTCAACACTGAGGCAAATAAGTCATTGAAGCCTTCTTCACATCCCATATAACTAGGTCTCTTATTTTGGAATCGGTTCATATTTTCCCTTGTCATTGGCATAACTGTAGAAGCTTTTTTTGTTGCCTGTGATGTTCCTGGTCAGATTTCATTTTATCAGAGCTTTACCTAGCCTAACATGATTAATGGTTTTTCAGTTTCTCTGTATTACTTCTAGGCTATTTGTCCTTGATTCTGCAGTCTTTAGATTTCCTTTTTATGACTGAGTTTGTCCAGAAGGTCCATGTTCATCCATGCAGACCTCCTAGCATTTTTGTCTGACTTCCTCTTTCCTGAGATGCATCACTCCTGAGCTTTGTGGAGGTAATTACTGAATATCAACCAGCTTTCTTGGGCCCCTGTTTCCTCCCGGTCTTCATCTCACAGCACTCTGTCTAGTAGATACCTGAGGAGGCCAAATTCTGCTATTCTGAAATCCAGGACAGTGAGTTTACTGTTTGCCCTCCTTGTTGCCATAAGGATCTTGAATTCCATCATTTCATGGTCACTACAGCCAAGAATGCCCTTTATCTTGACATTCCCTATGAGTCCCTCCTTGTTAGTGAGAACCAGGTCCAGCATGGCATCTCTCTTTACTGGGTCCTTAATCACTTGGAGAAGGAAGTCATCATCTACATGTTCTAGGAACTTCCTGGATTGCCTATGCCTGGCTGTGTTGTTTCTCCAATAGATACTATCTGCTTAGAGGGGGTATTTGTTCAGTCTTGTTGATTGGGTAGCTTGTAGCACATCAGCTATCCCTGCCCTCCCTTAGATCCTGACTCATAAACTCTGTCAGCTCCATCTGGAGCTCCATTCACTCCTGCTGATCACTGTCAGAGTTTAACACCCTCTTCTTGTCTTTCCTGCCTTTACTTCTGAACAAGCTTTTATTTTTCCCTTACAATACTCCTAACTTAGGAGCCATTTCTCCATGTCTCCATTATGCCAATAAGGTCACAGTCCTGCATGCAAGTGTATGTCTCTGACTCTGCTTGTAAATTCCCCATGCTGCATGTGTTCACATAGAGGCATTTAAGATGAAGCTGACTTACTGGCTGGAGTGGCTGCAATTCATTTGTGCTGCACTCCAGGTGCTCTCCTGCTGATTTGTGATCCTTCTCCAGTCTCTGCTGGCACAGTCATCAAGCTGGCTGCAGCTGGATGGATTGAAGTTCCCCTCCTCCCACAACTGTTGTTTAAAACCCTTTTCACTAGCTTGGCATGCTTCTCTGGCAGATAGCAAAAGGTGTAAATTATTTTACCATGCCTTCAGGATCCAGCCTGAAATCACTTTAGGGGACCTGAAGTATTAATCATGTTTTGTATTGTGTTTTCTTTCCTTTTCTTGTTTCTCTGCTCTTACATTACCCCTCATTGGAATTCTTTTTCAGTATCTCCAGTCAAGCACCATAATGATGGCTGCCAGACAACTACTAGTCTGACAGACTGTCCATGTAATGCCCCTACTCAGGCAACCTGAATTCAACTCATTTTTTACCCATCATGATTTTTAAGAGCACTCTCTCATCTTCCTTCCCCTTTTCAATCTATGCCATGGAGACCTATTTTCTTCAGACATTCCTTTAATGAAAGATGCTTCATGTCTTTAATAATTATTTTTGCCTCCCTCTTCCTTTTTTCTACCAAGAAAACTAAAAAAAAAAAAATTAAAAAATTGAAAAAAGCATAGCCAAACCACAGGGACTGTTTGCAGGAGTCATATAGATTTATGTAGTACTATAATTATTTTCTTTGTTGTATTGCTAAGACTTTATTTGTATTTTTACTGCTGCTGCAGTACTGACATACTTATGAACTTATTAAAAGAATTACTTTTTCATAAACCTTTTATCATTCTAAAATTTCTTTTTGGAGTGATAGCAGCCAGTTCATAAAACTATCACCGTTTCATAACCATGCTTCCCAATCATTGCCATGGATCACATTACCTCTTACACCCTGTCACTGGCCATGATGCACTTCCTCAATAGACTGACCATCTCACCAAGCAGAAGCAGGAAGACTGTTAGAATACAGCCCTGTAAAGAGGCACTGGCAAAGAAAATTAGATCAAGTCTCTGCAGCTTGGGTATCAGTGGGGTAATAAAGTTCAGCACATTCCAACAGCGCAGCTCACTTATAGCCAATAAGATCTCTCATTGATCACCACCGCCCTTCGATGAGACCTTGGCAAGTAACTACCTTTTTTGATTAGGAAGAGTGTTGATTAGGAAGAACTGATCTCTTAATACCTCAGCCAAAAGCCCTACCTTGTACATAACACATACTCTTTAACAGTCTGCAGCTGTAAATTGCAGTGGGGAATAGGTTATTCCAATTGCAGACTCAAAACAAAATTACTGTAAGAAGGATGTTTACAAGCAGATGAGCCAGAAATAATGAATCCTTCTTTGCAGGGAATAAGTTCCATGAATCTCTCCTACTGACTACTATCTTCTGTTTTTGAGACCAAAGTGTTCCTTGTTTATGCTGAAATGAAACAATTTGATAGACAGATGACAGGCATACTGTGTACTAGAAGAATAGCTGTGGAATACCATAAAAAATCCTGGCTAAACGAAGGATATTGAAAGCAGCTGCTAGACACTTTCTAAATTAATATAATTGTGTTTCCATACTAATTCTTCAGATTATATTTCCATTTCTTAATAATAAATATCTTCATTTTACTTCATAGCAGCTGAAAGAGGCTTTTACTTTTTAATTTATGAGTAGTTTTCATTTTTCTGGGAATTCAGAAGATTGTACTAAGTTCAAAAAAATTATTTATGTCTCAAATATAAATTTGCTGTTGTTGGGAAAACAAAACAAAACAAAGCAAAATCCCCTCAACACCAACCCTGAACATTTGGCCGAATTTACTTCTTTTATGTCTTGTCGCTTATGTTTCTCATTAGTAACTAACCAGATCATTATTTTCTGTACTGTACACTTTGAGATTCCTGTGTGATCAGTGGCAAAACATCTTTCCTGTTCTGTTAGAAAAGTAATTACATAATGAAAACTTTTCTTAAATAAGATTTGAAACAAAATGCAATGAACAAATTGGAAAGAATCCAAAAGGAAAAGTCCTTTAAATATTTCATATTCACAATAACTGTGTATTGCTAAAAGGACAAATACAAATGAGAACAAATGAGAAGCATAGATTGACAGTTCTAGAATTGTCTTTGTATCTTTCTAGAACGGGAAAAGGAGATGCTGAAATACTTGTCATCCAGGTTCCACAGAAAAGCTGTCATTCATAAAATTTGGATGATCACCTCTGGATGGTAATGGTGTTAATTCCTTATGGATGAAATTCATTCATTCATTCATATTGTTTCTGTCAAAGTCAGGTCAAGCCCTTTAGTAAATGTTACTTGTCACTTATGTCTCCAGTCTTTTAAAGCTGCCAACAAGGTTACATGTTAGTGCCAGTGGAAATGATAATTTGTGAGTGTTCTTCGAGAATGTCAGTGGTGCCATTCAGCTTAATTTAAATACGCCAATATGTACAACTAAGCTCCTGACAACTTGTGGTCATTAACTTGAGGCTGAATATTAAATTTTCTAACGTAGCAGAACACCAGGGAAATCTTCTGCAGTGAGTTAACATCTGGGATCTTAATGTATATAATTTGTAACAATTGTTATTTGTGTTGTTTTACCTATAAATGAAAAAGTCAGAAATATACTTGTAACTTTTGACTTCTACCAGGCTGACTTTATAGAAGCAGATTGCATATTAAACAATTGCATGTTTATGTAAAATGTTTTGTATTATTCATGCTTCCTTGGTATGTATCCTCTACCAGTTTAAAAGACACATCATATAGTCAGTGATGTAGTGAGCACAATCTAAACTGGATTCATAGCACAGAGATCTCACCTTCTGAGTTAGACTCAGTTTCCCATCTTCAGAGGATGCTTTATAATACAGACATCAGCAGAGATGACTGGCAGATTGCTTCAGCATCATATCAGATCTGAAGTGAAATGCTAATGTATCCCTTGCACAGTCAGCTCTTAACTTTCGCTCTGTCCTTTTCTTGAGAGAACAAGCAGAGTCCTCTCAAAAAACGTCAGAGTCCCCCACCAATCCCAAGGCCAGGGAGCACCAACGCATACTCACTCTGAAGGAACAGAGAACCAAAACCATTAAGTTTTTAGTGAAGGGAGAGGTCCAAGGTCAGGTCACCAATTCAAATATGCAGACCAGGCTTTATTCGGGTTAATGCACACCACAGTCAGCCCAAGGGCTGAGGGTATTTCATTGTCCTGGATAGTCTCACACTCCTCCAAGCAGTGTTATTCACAATTAATCAGGTGTGAGTACCACTGACCCTCGAGCACAAGGAGCAAAACCTGACAACCTCTTCAGCTTTGTGTCTTCTGCAGCTCAGGTGTGGATGAAAGCAAGCTCAGACATGACATAAGTGTGTGACAGATTCAATGTGTGATCTTTCTTCTGGGAACAGAAGAATGCAATGAGGCATTCCTTGGGATGAAAGATAGAGGTAAAGAAATACATTGATTAATTTGTTTTATTCCAGCAAAATATAGATACTGTTAAAAATGTATCCACTTTTTAGGTATGACCTTTGATTCAAAACTCTTGTTTTGGACTAGGAAGCAGAAAATTCACTGTGCTCAAGCTGTTTATGACAAATCTAGTCAAGGAAGTCTCACAGAAATTTCAATTCTGTTTCTTTTGTGAATAATTTGGAGTTGCTGTGTTTGTTAGCTTTCTCTTCTCATGTTGCCCCGTCTTGAACCAGCTTTTCTACTCTGCGTTTTTAGCTTCAGACCTTTACTGTAGCTGGGGTTTAGGTCAGTGAGGCTGCACTTAAAAAGCCCTTAATTTAACCTCTCCTTTATTCATTTTACCATTCAATATATTTCTTCTGTAGGGTTATTTTTTCTAATTTGACACTACAGTAACTACCTCTCCATGACTGATTTGAGGTCAGCCTATCCATACTTACAATAGGTTGTACAAGTGTAACTTAAAATGACTGATGTTGCAAAAATCATTTCCTTCTGCAGATATATTGTTGTTAATTTGCTAGTTATCTGTACAGTTTGAAAAATCAATGTGCCTGTGAAGCTTCTGCTGTAGCTTGTTTTCTTAAAAGAGAACCTGCAAAGAAGATCTTCGATTTTTAGTGCCATCTCAAATCTTTCTCAGTTTCTTTTTCATTTTCATTGTGTGAAATTTATCTATACATGTCTCTAGCCTTGTTAAAGGGAGTTCTGATTTTACAGTTGTTTAGGCTTGGAGGTACCTTTCCTATTGTCTGCAGAAGAAGTGTCTAGGTACCTAGCTTACCTCACATCACTTCTGTGCAAACAGCAAAGGTGTATAGGGTTGAAGCCCCTACTGCAAATTTATAGCTAAGTGTACTTTCTGATGAATAAATACAGTTTTTGAACATAGCAATAAGATTTCAAAGTTACATGGTTGTAAATTTCCTTTCTTCTTGTTTTGAGAATGCTCACTATGAACCCTCCAACATAATGAGCAAACTGAGAGGAATTTGTGGGTCTTTGCTTGTTCTCAATGTGATCCCTTCTGGATTTTGATTTTGATGTTGTGGTGGTAATGAGTGGTAAATTAGTATTTTTTGCATGGTGACTACTCAGAATCTACATTCGAGCTTCTTTCCAAACCCAGCTATTACTGAAGGTGTTTTTCAAACAGACTTATAGACCTTGTTGCAGTGTGAGATAAGTGACACAGTTGGAAGTACCCCAATAAATGCGACTGCTATTGCTCTCACGTGGAATTCTAATGGTTCATCTCTCCTCAGACAAATTCTATGGGAAACATGCTAGCATGGGAATAAAAAGCACTTTACTTAAAATAATAATAAGTAGTTATGACATAACCTGTGCTTAAGTTAGTATTACTTGTGGTGAAGTCACATAGCTTCTGTGGAACTGGTTGGCATAGTCTCTGTTGTTGTCTTTGCTTTATCCAAAATGCTGGAGTGCTTTGTAATTGTTACTTATGACGGCATCAAGTTGCTGATCAGTATAAAACACAAGTGCTTTCTAAACTATAAACACATAAATCCATGGAAAGCAAAATAAAAATTCTTAATAGGGTTTAATGTTCTCAGCATAATTTTTTAAATAGAAAATGATTTTAAAGCGAGGAAGATAAGGAGCTGTTCCACAGTAACAGTGAGTTCTTTAAATCATCTTGTATGGAGATACTGCATAAATAAAGTCAACTTATTGGATTCTTGTATTAGATTACATCTAAGCAGTACATAAGAAATGAGGGAGGGGATATTTTATTCATGTGGTGGATGCTGCTCTCAGCTTTGAGTAACAGGAAGGGGAAAAACAAAACCATAAAACCTTCCTTTGTTGGCAAAGTGAACATGTGGATGTAGACAACTCTTGCTTTAATTCAGGAGTCTATAAGCTACTAAATTTGAATGCTGTGGAAAAAAAGAAGAAAAATCTTATTTCCTCTTTTTTATTATATGGTTTGATTTTCATACTGATCCATTACTAGAAAAACATCACCAACACTACAGGCAAGAAAAAGAAGTAAAAAACTTGCTAAATTTGTTTCTGAATTCATGGGTTTGAAGTAACTGACTGTTCCATAACTTCTGGCAAAACACATTTTTTACTACAGTTTCTTTTTGATGCTGTTTTCCATGAGCAACCGCATCAAACTAAGTACTAAACCTTGGCAGAAATTTTGCATATCTCTTTCTCTCACACCATGACATGAGACTTTTAAAAGTGATTTCAGGGAAGTCCATTCACATCTTATGGAATGCAAGAGAAAATATTCTTTTGCTAGTATGCTGATAAATGCCATTAATGGTCCAAAGTGTAATCAGCAGAGAGATTTCTCCTACTGCCCAGCTTATCTAGCCATTGCAACTTCTGTTGATTTGTATTTCAGAAAGAGGAAATATTGAAGTCATGCTATGTAACCACACAAGCCCCCGTACATACAGCTCCCAACAGCTTGCTTTCCCTCCTGACTGCAACCCTACTTCCCCTTCATACTCTTCTTATTTGAATTGCAAATCTGGATGCTTTTTGCATGATAAGAGTAGTGGGAAAGTTATTTGCTGCTTTTGGAGTCTTTTAGTTCATGTATACAGATGCACTTGCAATTTAAACAATATAAATCTTTGTTTGAATGGTATTGAGTAGACCAGGTGACTGTTTGACAATTGGTGTTGAAGGTACATTATTTATTTTTATATGCAGGTCCATAAAATAATAGCAAATTTGTTATAAAATTACATATGGGACTATTGGGCCTTACTAGCTTCAAAGTTTGATCAGGTTTGCCTATGTGAGATCTGAAAATCTCCTAAGGACACAAATCATGAAAATCTTTGAATAGACTTTTCCAACTGCTGGGTTTATGAAGAACTTGTTTTCCTGATGTCTAACCTGAGCATTCCAAGCAACAGTTTGTGACCGTTGTCACATTTTATCTTGTCAGGCAATACTAAGAACGACATTTACTCTGATGCCTTGTAACAAGCTTTAATATAGTTGCAGAACCATATGTGATTTACAAGCTAGGATCTTGGAGGGTTGTGTGTAATTTTGTATATATCTATAGAGAATTTCAGAAAGAGTCAGAGAACCAATAAATGGGGAGAGGTGCACAATCACTTCTGAATTTTCATTGAAAGGGATATCCCCAAGACCATGTAGAGATTTCTTTGTCTATTGGAATTAGAATAATTAGACATTCATAACTACAGATAAAAATAGAGAATATTTATTTCTTTAATTTTGGCTTTTCTGAGAGGTTGATATTGGCTTTATTTTATTCATAGCATTCATGTATTATGTACATTAACATATGATGAGTTTACTTTAAGCTGATGGCATGTTCCTGAGCAAAGGGGTTTAGATGTAAAATTGAGGCCAAAGTTAAATTAAAATTAGTTTTATGAATGCTGCTTAAAATAATTCATAGAAATGGAGGCAACTTAATTTCAGATTGCAGGCTGCTGAGCATGTTATTTTCAGTTTACTCTGGTGAATTGTTTTTGTGAAACTCAGGTAATATTAGTTGTAATGAAAAGGTGTGAGGTACAGTTGTGTAATGTCTGCGAAGTCACCTGCAGGGAAAGTTTGAAGTAAATACTGCACTGGAAGAACAAAAATATTCAACACTTGAAGATGGATGACCTGAGTGAGATCAACATTTATAATCAGAATAGAAATCAGCATTCAAAAAAAAAAGTCATTATTCTATGCAGACTACAAAGCATAATGATGAGATCACAAAGCATTAATGCATAAAGTCATTTGAATATAGATCCAACTCTAAGATCTTAATTTTATTTTACTTACATAGGTGTCTATTACAGATTTTTCTGGTTGAAATAAGGAATTACAACTTATACCTGCTGAAATCTAATGTTTTATAATTTGTTTTGTTAGGGTTTTTTTGGCATATTGTATTTACCATGAATTTCAACAAAGTACTACTTAGAATATATTGATTAAAAATATAGAAATAGAATTCCCGGTATTGAACAACCTCCAGTTATTTAAATTTAAATTAGGATTTAAATTGGTACTCTACTGCAAGTCTTAATTTGAAATATGAGTTACCAGTTTTGTTGAAGCTCTGTAGTCCTTTAACTTCTGCAGCTGAAATTACAAAAGTAATGATCAGCTATGATTACAGCTTCCTTTAATGAAGCAGATTGGTCATAAAATCAGAAGATCAGATCTGAGCACAGCCTGCAAAACTGGGTCTCATAAGATCCAAGACACCTGTCATTAAGGGCAAACAGAACTTAGAGAAAACTTCAAAAGGGTGAAGCAGTTGCCTAAAGCTCACATTTACAGCCTTAAGAAAGTGGAGATGAAAATCAGAACAGAATTACAGACTGAAGATTTTTATGTGGTGTTCATTTGTGCCATCTTCTTTCGAAGAGCGAAGTATTTTGCGGAATGAAGTGTGTTAGTGCAGTATGGAATGAAAAAGTGACCCTAAGGTAATGCACTAGGTGTCTACAAATGAGGCTGCACAAACCTGTGAAAAGTACTGTAGAGCCAGCCCTGCTGCCTTCTTGTCTTCTGCTATAAATGTTTAAGTTCCAAGTCATACTAATACGAAAGGGGATCTCCATCATATTACTGATATTTGCAGTCAGTCCATGCAGATTTCAATCTTAGTAAAGTAGGGTTAAATGCATTTGGCCAAATGTAGTCTGGTAGATTTACCTAATATCTATCACTTATGTTGTATTTTATGTACAAGAACTAAGCTTTTATGAAGGAAATATCGTCACTAACCAGTATGTTGAAGCACAATATATCTATTTGCAATTCAGAATTTCTATAGATTATTTGTATTTAAACCATTATTGCTTTACCTGTAGGATGTTCCAATTAGATATTAATTATGTCAGTTTAGTGGCACACTTGAAATTAATGCTGGCTCTTCGTGATTACAACAAAAAATATATTTAATAAGAGTGTCTGCATAGCTACTTCATGAAAAATATCTTTCCTGTACTAAGAAATCTTTGAAAGGCATCATAACATTCCAGTAATTTACTTATTAAAAATAATAATAATTTTAAAAGATTGTGATGCTAATGGTCATACTGCCTCACAATATTCAGAATAACACACAGAATAACCAGGGCCCCCCTGGTGAATGAAGACTCCATGGATAGATGTTCCTCTGCCTAGAAATATGGGCAGAAATAAAGGTTTATATTTGTTCGTGAGCACTTGCATTTGTGCTCTCCTTGAGGTCCTTGTCAGATGCAGATTCACAGGGGATCTGTGTACTATGCACCAAGAGTGAATCTGATGTTTCTTGGAAGGCATTGATACTCTCAATGCTTACATTAAATGTACATAAACACATATTGGAAAATCTAAGATAGAAATTCAATTAACCAACCTGCTGCATGCAGAAGGTAGGAATGCTTGTAAGAGGGTCTGGAGAAAAGCTTCAGGGGTGTGGAATCTGCCTGAGTCCACCTAAAACAGATGCAATGGTTTGGGTTTTTTGGGAGATAAAGTTTTGATTTTGTTAAGTGTAATAAAAATTGTTAAATGGGAGGTTTGGAATGGGGAATCAAAGTTGTTCTAACTAGTTCAGAAGACTCACTCAAACTATAAGGAAATATAATTTATAAAAAAAAAAATTTCTCAAGATGTTGTGAAGTCCAAACAGTTTGCGGCAGTACTTGAAAGACACTACTTGAATTTTTTTTTCCGTTATTTCTTATGATCAGGTTATGTCCCTGCTGCTCTGCAGACCCATTTAATTCTAGCATCCTCTCGGTAGCAGGTCCTGTACATCTTTTAGATCTGTTGGATCCCGTCAGTAAGTACAATAGTTTAGAGGTTAGTTAAAAGCGGAATTGTTACTTAATATGAATTGTTTCTGTCTTAGGACAGCTTAAATGTACTTGCTGACATTGAAACATGTAAACACCGCATGTAATATGTCATGAAACATGTAAAAACTGCATGTAAACATTGGTGAGTTAGTTCTTAGTGCATTTATAAAGATCATCTTCTCTTTGAAAAAAAAATGAAGAAGACATTCAGAATAAATCCCTACAGAAAGCCAATTTTGACTTCAAGGTCCTTATATCAAAGGAAGCATGTCAATGCCTCAAACTTCAGCTGTACATTGGAATAAGGTAAATAACTTTGATCTCATTTTAACTCAGTCCCAGCCTCTTTGACTTGTCTATGTGCTCCAGGACATACAGCTCCAGCTCCTGAAGACATTTAAAACCCACCTGGACCTGTTCCCTTGTGACCTGATCTAGATGTTCCAGCTCCAGCAGGGGGATTGGACTAGATGATCTTCTGAGGTCCCTTCCAGTCTCTGACATTTTGTGATTCAGTGATTCTGTGTCATGCTGTGAACTTTTTATATATTTTAAACTGAGTTTACATAAGTGTCCTGTAATTTGTCCCAACACAAAATTAGAACTTTGAGGATCTCTATCAGAAGACATTGTTACATGTTTTCTAGAATATGTAACCATTTTGACTGTCCTTTGCAGTCAGAAGATTCTTTGAAAAAAAAAAAAAGTGACTTGCAGGCTTTTTAAACATTGCTGTAGATCATATGAATTAGTAGCCAACTCCACATGGCTTTTACAAGAGTAAGAAACACTGCTAGGAAACTTATTGTTTCAGGACCTGTACATACTTTCTATAACTAGACAGTTTCTGCTGCTTGTCAACATGGAGGGCAGGAAGGTCAGTAGAAGCTGTTTCAAAGTTTTACCAGCTTTGATTTCTTTGCTATGAAGTGCTAGATACCCTCCTGTATCTGACGACATCTCAGACTTGCTGATAAGGTCAAAGATTTTGACACTTGCTGCCTGTGCAAGCAGCAGGTCAGTCTCGGCTGTGACTCTGAAAACCAGGGCAGATCACATGTTGGATGTGACCAGGAAGCAAATTTGGATGAAATGCAAAGGCAGGATTTGCTAGGGGTTCGTATTGAACCCATCAGTGAGCATGCTCCAGTGCGTGACTGTGACAGACAGAAGTGTATAAGCTTCAAGATTCCTGTCAATATGTCTTTATTCACTCAAACTGACATATGTCACTCTGGTATGGAGCTTTTTTGTTTCCTTTTCTGTGAAGATTTACAGAATGGTCTTAAAAATGCCAAACCACTGTAGCCCAGATTTGTTGCTCTAAAGGAAGATCCTAGGATACCTAATCTACATTCATTCCTTTTTTACTAAAAATTAATGGGGCTTTTGTATATTGAGAATTTAATGCAGCATCCTCTTGATGGTTATATTCCCATTTAACTGTGTATTTGTCTCTATTGCATCTCCGAGTATAGGTGTAGATGATAAGTGGTCAGTTGGCTGTAATTTACATGGATTTTGAGTTGAAAGATTTTCAGATAGGGGGTAAGTGTTACCTTCCTTGGGCCTATGATCAAGGAAGTATTTTCTTGCAGTGATTTTTTTCAGTGAAGTTCAGGCTTTGTGCCATGCCATCAGCAAGGAAAATGGTTGTGAGCTGGGAGGACTTTTTTTTTTGAAAAGGGCAAGTCCATTACCATGTGTTGAGATTCCTAGACCAGCGTTATGGATTCAACTGGGCCCTGGAGAATACCTACCTGAAAGGACAAAGTAGAGCGGTGAAGTCAGCTTTATTTCCCATCTATAAATTTTTTCTTCATCTGTCTTGAGCATAACAGCTCAAAGCAAAATTTGTCCCATGCAGAATGTAGTGTAAAATTTTCATTCTGACACTAAATACATTTAAATTGGAATGATTTTAAATTATTAGTTATTTATAGATTGGAAACATATACTTTTTTTAGTAGTGCAGATATTTTTATGGAAATATATTATTTGATTACTGCTTAAGATCCTTTATGTCACAAACTTGTCATGATGCAGGTTATCTATGATTCCTACTAGACCAGATTTTAACCATGAATTTCATTAAACATGTAAATGGGAACCTAGATGTGATATTAAAGCACATAAATGAAATTATGTAGCATAAGTAGCATGATTATGCAGCTCTCAGATGAATAATGAATTAATATTAGCCTATATCAGTAAAAAGAGGTTTTATCCCACAGTATCTTAGTAAGGTAAATTTTAGAGTTCTTAACTTGTCTTAAGTAATAGAGAATTAATTACTTTCAATGTGGGTTTCATAAGTTACATAACTGTCTAAATGCAAAATATCCTAAGATACATGGGTATTTTAATTAATCAAAGTATCTCCAGAATTAATCAACCTCTGTTCATTTGGTGTGTTTTCCTTACGATATAGTCTCTAGTTATGTGATTCAATACAGTCAATGCTTGGAAGGAATGAATGACTGAGCACTGCAGTAAAAATAATAGGCTCAGACTCTTCCTAATCTAAAATTGTGGGGAATGGTTGATTGATCAATACTATTGTGTTTTCTGAGGCCATACCTACTCTACTCTTGACTAAAAGTATTAATTTCTGTTTTCTAGAGGCTTATTCATCACTACATTTGTAACCTATGCCAGGGGTTTGAACTTTTAAATTGTTCAGCTCTTCTTCAAAAGATGTTTACCTTTACGTTTCCAGATTTATATACTTTCAGAAGTGTTCCCTCGTATTTTTATCTAGCAAACTTTAACTGCTGGATTCAAAATATACTTTCTGGTGGTTGTCAGTGAAACTACTCAATTCAATAAAGGCAACTGCTTTGTTCTTTCTTTTTTTCACCAAAACAGCTTCCACAGTTATTTTCCTTATCAGTGTCTGAAAAATATCAATAAACAGAAACTTCATGTAAAAATGGATCTGTTGAAATTGGGCTTCTAGAATTTAAACATCATTTGCTACTGGAGACTAAATTGAAAATGAGGTCTGAAATTCCCATTTGTCAATATACCAACATCAACTTATGAATCTTTTGATAAGCATGATATTGACTTGTTACACTGAGCTTGGTTCCACAGTCCATCTAAATCATGTTCTGAATTTGGAAAACACAGAAACAGATGAGTAAATGAAGCTGGGTTTTTTACAACTGACATTTTTTCCTCCTATTCATATTGTTGGTATTTCTCATTCTTGAACTGGTTGCTGTAGTAGCAGAAAGCATTTGTAACAACAAAAATAGCTGGATTATCCAAATTCAACTTTAACCCAGTTTTGCACAGTCAAATCTGTTAAGGAAATGGCTTTTTAAGCTTCCTTCTCAGCTGTTTCCTGTCACGCTTGATTTTGCAGGATGTTCAGAGAATCCACTGCAGTTTACTGGAGGTGTCCTACAACCTTGATCTGAGGCCATACTCTGTCACTTGTCAGGGTAAATCAGTAATGCATGTTTGCATGTGCTGAATGTTGTGAAAATTTACTCTATGAAAATATATTAAGAACTAATGCTAGTGCAAGAATTTCATCATACACACTGAAAGTAGTACCTAGTTGAAAAGCAATTGACTCAATTGTAACTCAGAGAAATCTAGGTGATAACGAAGCTACTAGGAAAAACGTACATCACATACATGAGACTTTTGGTTTGCCCCACATAGTGCTTGGAGAGCATTGAAAATAACCATTTTTGTCCCCAAGAAAACAAAGTAAATTTATAGTAGATACTTGTCCTGGTTTTGGGCCAAAATTAATAAATTAGCCCCCCAGAGACAGATGGCCCTCCCTCCTCTCTCTGAAGAGAGGAGAGGAAGGAAGGAGGAGATTTACGAGTTCAGAAGAGTTCCGAACTACTTTAATAGATAATGAAACAATAGACAAAAATCAAAAGGAAAAGACAAAAAGGTGTACAATATTTACAAGACCGAATCCAGCTCCCGGGATGATGATCAGGTCCCCACGTGAGCAGGCCGAGGAGAATCCAGCTCCCGGGATGGTGATCGCGTGTCCACGTGGGCAGGCCGAGGAGAGAAGGCCTGAGAAGAGCGCAGGGCCGGGGAGGAGAACGCCGACGAGGGAA